>OY728151.1:663489411-663659781 GCA_963277665.1 Viscum album | reverse complement strand
ACCAAAATAAATAGAACACATTAAACAAACATAATAAACATAAAAAAACCATTTACCCACTAAAAAAACATAAAACAAACCCTTTACCCCCTACACTAATCAAAACCCACTAAACAGAACATTTAGAATGTATGAAGTGTAGAACAAAAAAAATATTAAAAAAACAAAGGGTTCGGTACTCCAATAGAAATAACTAAAATTTAGTCGAAATCAAAAAATCAAACATAAAATAAAAAGTAGAAGAACCCTAAATTATAGGTAACACTTACTAATATTAAGTGTAGAAATAAAAATTTGTTTTATTGGAGATGGATCTTCAGCACCAAGGTGTTTCACGACCGAGAATATGTCAGGAGGAGCTATGGCTTAGGTCTTCAACCGGACATACTTGGAGCTCGGGCATTGGGTATTTGGGGGAAAATGATCCCAACGGTTTTTAAAAACAGTTGGGAAAACATCCCATTAGCACCCGTTTATCAAAACTGTTTGTATATCTTAGAAAAAATAGTTTTTTCCCAATGGTATTAATTTTTTTTTTGGGAAATCGTATGAATGTATACCATTGCCAACAGTTTGTTCAAACCATTAGAAAATTTTTCTTCTTTTACACAATATAAACTGTTTCATCAAACTATTTCTTTAGTACCGTAGGGAAAACACCATGTTCCAGTAGTGTAAATAATTATAATTCATAATCTTCCAGGAAAACTAATGAATAAATTATTAGTGGTCAAAAATAATAATAATAGTGGGGGTGATCAACACTTACCTATTGAGTTAGCACCTTATAATTTGTAAAGTACTCACACATTGACAAAATAGAAAACATGTGGAGAGTTAAGTAAACAAAATTAACAAAATGTATTATAAATTTATGTTTATATAATTAATCCTTATTACATTAACATATAATGATTTAGAATAGAATATTATTTGTGTAATGGTCATAATGATCCAACACTAAATCATTATCACCATAAAATTCGATTATTTATTAAATATAAATACATGTGGATCAATAAATCATATATTTGTGATAAATTTGATAGTCAGGATCCTTAGAATATACTATTTTTCTTGGACCTGCTACAAAATAGAGGGTTTTATCTTCTCAACACTAATTATTAATTAATCCTCAACCAGACTGAATGATGGTTTTCCACATTTGAATTTTGAAACAAGTCATAATGTATCAATAATGTTCGCCAAGTGATGTGATGGGATAAACCAGGGAGTTTCTGACATATAAGACACATGTGAAAGAATTATCTAAGTAATAATTTTTTATAAAATGGTGACATTTTTTGATATACTATATGATATATTTTGAATCCTCATGATGTCAAAATTATAATATATTATAATTTTTGGGGGATAATAATAAAACCAATGAAAAATTCCAATAAAAAAGGTCATTGGATTTATAGGATTAATATGAAAAGATAAATTTCATAACTTAATAAAATATACAGAAATATTTAGGATAACAACGTAGATATAGAAAATTAAAATAGAAAAATATCATTATAAATGTAAATGAACAACTAAAAGTTATATATGATAATTGGAACTCACTACTATTTTTGGAAAATGATTATAGAGAATATTTCGAGAAGAAAATGAATCAATTTTATTGGAATAAAATTAAAAATAAATAATATATTATAAAATTATCAACATTTATATATATCAAATTAAAATAGCATATATTGAATTTGAATTATACACTATTAAATAATGAAAATAATCAATATTATTAAATAAAGTAAAAACATTTATTGGGGGAATACATTAGTCTATGAATTATCCAAATTAAAGATTGTGTATATATTTAATACATACACTCTCCCGTATTTTGTATGATCACCAAAAAGTTATTCATATTTTCTATATTCATTTAACTACTATAGAAATATTATTTACTGTTTAATAAAAAATATATGGATAGGTAGATTAAATGTACACCAACATAAGATTATGATTGGTAATTAAATAAAAATTTAAATCGTATAGTTTCATTAATTTCCTATGGAATGAAATTTATTCATCATACATAGAACATGTTTAAGGTAATTATTTTATATTAAATTTTCAGGAAATAAGTCCAAAAAATTAGAAAAATATTACAATTAGTTGAATTACTATAGAATATATTAGAAATATAATTAGAATCTCCTGAGTCAATAATTTCATCATTATATTAATTAATTTAAACATTTGAAATTTATAAATTAGAAGTTATTAAACCATAGAAAATGGTATATGTTAGAAAATTTCAGTATGGTTCCCCAGTTTTCCCATGAACCATGATAATTGTACATTGAGAATATAAATAACCAATAATGATATATAAATTACATATATAATACTTCCTTCTATTAAAGCATATAAAATTATATTCATTATATGTACTTAAATGACAATAATACAGAATTGACTAAAGGAAAACATAAATTTCATGACCATGGTTTTTCAATTCTAATAATTATAAAAAAATATCATTTTCATCATTCTTATTCTAATAATAAATTGATATAAACATGTTTCATCCACACCATGAATATTGATATCCATTCAATAGGTATTCTATAATTACAAAATTATATAATTTAAAAATTAATGTAGGGAATATATTTATTTTTTAATCAACATCATGTTTTTATAGAAAAAAAGTACTTCGCCAACATATAGAATAAGGTAAACCATATCAATCATGTCATTTTAGAAATAAAAATATGAATATCATTTTATATTATTATTAACAGTTTTTTGTAATAAAATTAAAATATAGTATTTTTTTTCATGGATTCCTAAAAAATTATAAATAAATTTTTAAATAAATTTTTTTAATATATTTATATTAACCTACAAATCCCATAGTATTCCTCATATAAATTATATCTTTCATTTTACCATGAAAACATGTAGTTTTAACAAGTAATTGTTCATTATGGTAAATGTTCATAGTACTATACATATTTGTAATTTTAATAGTTATCTTCTAGAAAACATAGTAAATAATATAATATTATTTAATCACATAAAATATATACCATCCATTATAATCAATCCAAGAATAATATTTTATTTCCACCTGAACAATGATATGAATTATATTTTGAAAAATAATATTTTTTGTTATATGGAATGGACATAAATATTTATGTTTAATTAATGGTTAATATATCATGGTTTCATTAAATTTTATTTCTTTATTAAATTAGTACATTTAATAACTATTTATGTCCTGAGAGACATTAAATTTATAGATAAACACGTTAGAAGGGTTGAACCAATTAAGATTCCATATATTCCCTCAAAATCCATCTCGGGGAAACAATAATTATCTCATATCATCACCTCCCCTAGACTCTATATAATAGTCAGAATCATAATCATTTTAATTTTTTGGATGTGGATTAGTGGGAAAATGATTTTATATACAAATCCCAATACTATGAAGAAATCTAAAAACCTAATGGATAAGGTGTACCAACTGAATAAAAAATGATAGTCTTTATATAAGAAATAATATAATCATGTAATGAAAACATGAAAAAATATTTAATTAAAATATCCATTATTATCTACACATATAATGTAAAAGTTATCATCCAATTGATAACCAGTAAAGATACACATCACTACACAATGTAAAAGAAATCATGACTCCATCGACCCATTCCCATTTTCTACAATATTATCTTGGTAAAAGAAAATAGGGATCACATCATAGAATATTGTATACTTTTTTAGTAATAAAAAAAATATACATACATGATTTGGATAAAATATTTAAAAAATAATACATATAATAAAAAATTGTTAATTCTTTAAAATAAATAAAAAATAATTTCTACATATTAGATTGAATGGAAAAAAATACTGATCTCGAGTGCTCAGTTATTGTCGTGTATAGAGGATGTAGTAATGAGTAATTATGTAACAAAAAAAGTAATACAGTTGATAAAAATTATTATTCTATTAAATCAATAACATCTTTTTCAAAACATATAAATCATATATATTAAATTATAAATCAAATTTATAATAATAATTTATATAATGATTGTGGAAATACATAATGGTGGCAGTCACTGTCATATAATCAAGGGCTCATTCTATAACATCATGAACTGTATTATCAAGGATTTTGAAAAAAAAATTTAATGAAGGGGTAGGAATAAAAATAATAACAAAATATGACAACTATTTGTATCATGATTCCTTTTTATGCTTTTATGGGGTTTTTATTACTATGAAACAACATTTAAAAACTGAGAACAATTAATTCCCCATATAATTAATTATGAAAATAATACATCCTAAATATTCATATCAATCATTACATATATTTAATTGTTAAATAATACATAACTTGTGACACCCCTAGGTTTCCTTTTTATTATAAAAGAATTATAATAGTTAATATTTCCATATATTGCTGTTTATACGACATAAAATTACATGACCTAATGTGCCACAGTATTATTTGAATAAAAATATCAAATATAAAATATCCAACATGGTAATTTATTTTAAAATATTATAATAAATACATAATGGTCTACCATATATGAAATCTGAGACAACAAATAAATCTGAAATTGAGATTCTAGCATATGCATGAAATAACCAAGGAGAGAACTGGGTTATTAGGATGAGGGTCATCAAGGGGGAAATGATAAATAAATATATATATATAATTTAATTTATTTTTTATCCATTCCTAAATCCAAATAACACATAGAAATATATTTTTTTCTACAACCCAATGGTTTTTGAAAAAAACCTATGGGTTTTAGAAGATATCATGGTAAATTGTTGGTTGTTGTCCTGATTAAGGATCCATTATTAGAGTACAACACATATTGTTGATGGAAAATAGCTTTTGGATCTCACAAATGAATAAATAATAGATTCCTTCATCATCAATTAATGATGAAAATTTAAATTAGGTTGTTTTGTGATTATTTATCACCATTTTTTATTGTAAGATGAATTTTAATAAATTATTCACAATATTTGATTAATATGTTTATCTTGTTATTTGGGTTTGAATATATGTTCATTGGAATATTATTATTATATTTTTTTATAATTTTATTAATTCATTGTACCTTTAAATGAATATCATTACCAAAAACATTTTTATATTATCATTCCACATGTTTAAATTTTCTAAATTACGTTTGAGTTCTATGTGAGACCACTTTCAGTATTTATTTAGGATGGTGTGTTTGATATCTTCCTGTTAAAAGACCATTTAAAAATATTTATTTGGAAGATCATATCATCACCATTGTTACTTATGGAGATTCATATCATGGATTGAGTTCATTATGATAGGAGATCAATCGATTTTGTGTTTTTGTAGCCCCCTTTTTGTTTTCACATAGAATATGTGGTTCGGTTTGATAAAGTTGTATTATTATTAGTGGATAGGTCTAAAATGTACCATCCATGAATAGATTGGACTAATAAAAATATGATTTATGATTTAATGTGATTCTCATGGTGAAATAGGTTGTGGTGATTGTGATAGTATAAATGAACATGGTTTTGGGATTTTTGAATAATACATAACAAAATTTCAAGTAATATAAAAGATCACACATATTTTTTTCCCTTTTATATAGATCTATGTCCTATATGAATATAAATATATAACACACTATGTTACAAGTGTCACATTCCATGTGGTCATATTGTGGTGGCCCAACAAGTACATAGGGTTTATATCTGCAGAATCCAGGCCACTCACAATGGTTTGTTCATATTACACTTTCACATCCTGTTAATCAATCATTTCCATGAAAAATTTGATTTTCCAAAATTGCATTGGAACATCGTAAAATAAATTATAATGTATATGTTTACATGTGTATCAGATAACAACATGATTAGTGATGGAACAACCTTCATACAATGTGTACTATATTAGAACATGACCTATAGGTGGTGGAAGACATGATATGTGAGATGGTTATGTATCTGAAGACCCTAAGAAGGATATACACACCCAGTGTAATCCTAGTAAACATAATTTAATTATTGAAGGGAATGATATGGTCTTCATCCTATTCAATTTGGTGTAGCTAATGTAATAAGTGACAACCAGTTATGTCGAACAATGATGTGGTAATCGAAACAAAAAGAAAAGTGGGAATGGTATTTATCAACTGCCAATGGAAAACGGATGTCCATGGCTAGTATGACTTATAATTTTTTATTAAATGATTTAATGGATCAAAAATAAGTTTATTTTTTGGAAATTATGTTTTATCAAATTGAAATCATTATTATTGAGAAATGATATAGTGATTAACTAATAAATTTTATTTTGGAATACGTTCTGTATTTTGGGAACAATATATGCCTATGAAGAATATAATACTATGTGATTTAATATCAGGAGTAATGGTATAATATTATTTTGTATGAGTCTATGTTTTTATTATGAACATAAGGTGATTTGGGTTATTGGTAAAAATGATTAACCTATTATGGATAATATGTTATTTGGTAAATTACTTTTATGTATGATAATTTAGACGTTTTCCGTGTTATTTGGAGATAAATGTTATGATTTATAAAGGAAGACTTTGTGATAAAGTTTTTTTTATTTTTGGGATTCAATCGTAGTATGGATTATTTTGAGGAATTTTTAGGATCACTATTTATTTAATGGTCTTTGATGAACATCCGTTATTGTTTGTTGAATTTTGGATATTAAGAGAATTATTTATTTTTACAAAGGATTATTCCTTTTGGGGATTATATGATATTTTACTAACAATTTTATCTTTTAGTTGATGTATATTGTTAGGGGAAATATATATTTTATATTTTGGGGATTATTTGATTCTCTAGAATTTGTTTTTAGTGCTTACTGTGTGACCAAGTCATTTTGAATTCTCATCTTTTGGAAAAACTATGATTGCGTGGTAGATTTTTATTATAGTATGAAAGTATAATTTACAAGTAATTATGTTTCCTTATATTCATAGTAAAGAACATAAATAAATTAAACATTTTTATGAAATGAATATTAAAAGAAAAATGTTTTTCGTTTAATTTTACTATTGGGAATTTAATGACCGATTAACCCATCACAAGTGTATGGTTTTATGGTTGTTAACTTTATCCTAATATTGTTTTAAATTAATCTCCATTAGAAAATGGTGGGTAGTTTTATCTTATATATCCATGTTTTCTTATTTTTAACTGTAGTTTATGTTATCTCAGATGACATTTTTATATCACTTTCTACCATTTAAATTGGAATTTTTTTATGTATCTTATTTTCGATTAGGTATTTTAAATGAAGTTACCAAGCCCATATTTAAAATTTCAACAACCTAATTTCAAAAAGGGGAATGATGTAACATCCTTGGTATTTGAAAAATAATATATTATCATATGGAATAATATATTTGAATAAGATATCAATTTTATGTTAAAGGGGATACTATTTATGAGAGCATACTTGACACACAACAATAGGTTTCTCTAAAATATTACGTTACACACATTATTGAGTTATACAATAATAATAATACAATAACAATATGATTATTTTAAATGGTATTTAACACAAACACATATTATGGGAACAAATTAATATAACATACTAAAAATTTATTACACACATTTTTATTGTTTTTACTTTTATACAATATATTTTGGAGACATAAAATGATAATGAATAAAATATTAAGCATAAATTAATCGAATATTTTTTAAAGGTTGTTTTATATCCTTTTTTTGAAGAATCATTTTTAAAAAAAAATCACTTTTAAATTTTTTATTTGACAAAACAAAATTCTTCATTAGAATAATTAAATAAAAAATTACTTCGTTTTAATGTTTTTATCTTTTTAATAACATCAATATTTTAATGAATACTGAAAAACACTACATTTTTATACAAAAATACCTTTTAATCTACATTATTTATATGGTATGAATTACCTTTTAATTGTTTTTTAAGTGACATTTTATTTTTTTCCTTTTAATCCAACGATGGTCAATTAATGTAATATAACATGTAAATTGCATATAAACACTATTCAATATTTTGAAAGATTTTATTTCATAAAAACTCATTTTACTGTTTTGACAGTGGAAATTAATTTTAAATTTATTACAAAAAATCTATTATTTGAATTATGAAAAATGGAATAGATATTTGGAACCAAAAGATAAATATTGTTTAAATATGTACATTTTATTTTTTGACATTATTAATAGTAACATGAAAAGATTTTTTTATTTACCATGGTTGTAAGATAAATCTAGTAAATATGGGTAAAAATATAATATTATATTAATGTAATACTACCCTAACACATGACCTAATCATATTGTATTTGATATTTTAGACAATTAGCATCATTATTTGGGTTTAGGACCCCATTGACCCACATGGGTGTGATGATGACCATTTATAATATTTATTTTAATGAAAAAGAATATATAAAATGAAAATTAATCTCTAATATAAAACAATTTTATTATGTTTTATATAAATGATCTAGATGAATAAAAAATTAATTAATAATATAAAAATATTTCTTATTTCATGGTATTTTCATTTTAATTTTTAGACATTAAATAAATAAATATAATTATGACATATCGAAGATGTAGTGATTACCTTATTAATAAAAGATTTAAAAAAATGATATTATAAATATTACAATTAATTTAATTTGAACATGTTGATTCCATATATGAATTTTTGGGAGAAAATTGACATGTGATGGATCAATTACTACTATATTTTCTTAGGAATAAAGTATTTATGATTTTATCAAAAATCAATTACTAAATAGTGTCAATCTTTTCATAAATGTGTTCTTAAAAAATTAATATTTTATAAAATTTCATAATACACCAAAAATCTATTATTCAGCCAAATGACTTATATAATTTTAAAATTTTAAATTATGATCCATTTTTGGTTATCTTGTAATTTTATAGTATCTACAGTAAATATATATTAATAAAATACAAGAATCCATGGAAAGGGATGGTGTTTTTATCTAAGGGTTCATGAAAAATGATAAGGATAATTTTTTGACCTAAATTGGCATAAAACCTATTGGGTGCAAGGATTTACACTCATTCTAATATTATAATATAAATATATCAATTTTTAACTATTATAATTAGAATATTAATTTATACTGAAATAATATTTCAAGACATTCTAAAGTGTAACTCCTCCCTCTAATAAATCACCATCACCTTTACACACTTACAAACACCTCTCAATATCCTTGGATAGTCAAAATTATTCTTAAATAATCTCAATACATCCCTTTATTCCTCCTATAAGACTTACTTTTGTAAGAAGGAAATTCCAGAAGGCATTCTGGCGCAAATCAAAAGAAGTTTCCTAATTTTGAGACTACATCTTCTCTCAAGCTTCATTCATTTATTTTCCTTCTCCACCACTACTCTCTTTTTATTACATTATTTTATAAAAAAACAAGTACCATTAAAATACTATTATATTTTCATGATACGGGCTTGACTTGAACCTATACACACCTCCATCTAATTAATATAGAACATATTCTTTCTATATATGTCAAACATATGCCTCTCGTTATGATTGTTGTTGGATTTTCTCCTACCACTTCTCATGGGGACCATTATGATGAAAATAAAATTATATATGATATATATTATATTGTTTCATTGATTCTGTAATTTTTATTCACGTCATACCTTTATGCTTTCCATAATGTGTAAATACGAATATTTCATTTGAGGAAGTCTGGACAATCACCCCCTCAAAGTGATATGACTCATTCATGAAAAACGTGGAACATATAATTGATGGTGTTAATGAACATATATAACATTGAGATTATAAATGATTTTTTATTTACCCGCATATATTTTATTTTTTATTCCATTATTATTTCTATTAATATGAAAAAGAAACGAAATTAACATTCATGCGTACGTATAGCCTACCGTCTCCATGAAATGTGAATTTATTTTCATATATCCAAATGTTATGAACTATTAAAAATAAATATATATGGGATTTATATTATATTTAAATCATGCATAATTTTATATAGAAAATGGACTCATGACCATAGAGATAATTTTCTCTAAATATAGTTCATTTTTGACTAAAATACCAAACATTGGAAAAATGTTCGATATGAAGTAAAAAAATTAAGTAATTTCTATATAATTGTAATAAGTGATATAAAATGAATAATAATATTTCAAAAGGTTAAAATTCAATTATAAATTTTCCTATATTTTCTAATAATGAAATTAATGAATGAACGAGACAAGTTAGAATCACATAAAGGGATTTTGTATCAATTTTATTGAGGTATTTCTTGATAAAATGCACGTATATTCTTTTATAAGGTCTATATACAACAACTATAAAATTTTATATCCATATTTTATCTATAAAAATTTTAATTATTAAATCATATAGATTAATTTTTAATTGTTCAATGTGTTTTTGGAAATGTTGAACATTTAATTATTTAATTATCAAATATTATTGTTCATGATATTATTATAAATAATTATTTATTTGGATATAAAATGACTATACCAGACATTTTATGTATATATTTAATTCCATTCAATGTATTTCAATGTATTGATTTTATACAATGTGTTTTACTTTCATTAAGAAAGGAAAAATGGATTGATTTTTTACATATATGATGACAACAATTTCTTCACTATTGTAACCGTTATTTGATATTTGGATTCCTCTATAAGCCTAAATTTATTTTCAAAGGAAAAGAAATAAATTATTTCATTATTAGAGTATCTTGGTATTTAAAATGTGTTCTAAAATGAAAATGGTATTTTGATACAAAAAAGTATTTCATATGGGATTAGAAGAACCTTTCAAGAAGGAGTGTTTTAATGAATGTGTTTTATATTAAAAAATGAAATTCAGCGATATATGAAACGGAAGAGCCCAATATAACATATAGAAAGGGATGATCCCCATTATAGATCATGGGTGAGCATGATATAGCTTATAAGTAGGGTTGAGCCCCATTATAGATTACATGTGATCTCGATATAACTTATACGAAGGGTTGATCCCCATTTTTGCACACGGGTGAGCCCTGCATAATTTATACGAATTTTTGAGCCTCATTATAGCTCATGGGTGATCCTGATATAGCTTATTAGAAGGGTGATACCCATTACAGATATCCAATTTTCATTCCAACCAGATGGCTTTTCTAATTGGTTTTAATAAGACTATTGGTTTTTTAGTTTTTCCCATACTGATCTTTTTATTCTCATCACATTTTTTTAAAATGATATTCACAAGGTTTATGGAAGCTTAAGACTAAGGAAGAATTAAAGATGATTTTATCAAGAGAATAATTATTATTAAAGTAATTTTATGGTTGTGAAAAAAACGTGAAATAGTAGAAGTGTCTGCTTTGTATAATTTTAGATTAAATGTATTAGTTATGTCGGAATTATCTAAAACACAAATCCTAAAAATATCTTCTATGTGAATTACTAACATAACACATGAATAGGTATTGATTAAGGTTGAGTCATTAAATAAATGATTAAAAATATAATATTTAATGGTAATGAAATCATATATAAAATGTGATTCATGTGGGAATATGAGAATGGTGTATCGAGATGATATTTATTATGTTTTTTAGAATGTTTATTTGATAAGATATATTTTACATGAATTTTTATTATTTATGTGGAGAGAATCCAAAAGGTAAATATGAAATATTTTTTTATTATGTATTCATATTTATAAAATATAATAATATTTAAAATATTATCATGTTGTGATTCTACTTGAAATATTATAGAATATAATTTTAATAAATGTAGTTATATTTGGATTAAATATAGTTCCTTATAAATTAGACTACATGAGGATGATGGGGTAAGATTTTTATTTCAAAGACATGGATGATTATTGGTATTCATGAAATTAAAATTTTCATTTTTTGTTGTATATTAATTTTTTTTATCAAACTTCATAATTTATATTAATTGGTTTTTTTATGTTTCTATGAAAAATTTATTGTATGATGATAATTTTTCTATGAAATATATTTTTAAATGTAATGAATATTTTAGAAATCATAGTGTGTTTTTTTAATAAAAAATAATATTTTAATATAAAGTATAATCTTTTTTATAATGATTACTAAATTAATGATAATGTTGAGTTGGAAAATAATTTACCTTGACAAAATTAACCAATTTTTAATGAGTTTCACTAATACTGATTTTTTTAATAATTAAAAAGTTATTATTATATATAAAATTCTATAAGAAAACATATTTTGTTTCAGATATAGGGTGTAGGAATTTTAATAACTATGACCATCAGACTCATCATGTGGAGCTTCAGCATTCATTTGGTTATTATGTGATATTGAATATATTATAAATCTAATCTATTTGGAGAGATAAGTTGTTCTGGAATATTTTACTTGGATCATATATGGAAATTTACCTATGATGTTATTAATGAAATGAAACTCCAAATAAGATCATTCTCATTTTAGTTATAAATTATGATGAAGGATGAGCAAAAATACATTGTTTTGTGTCGTATTATATTAGCATCATGTTAATCAGTGATATCAATGTATTATTGCGATTTGATGATTCATATAGTGATGTATCCATAGGGAGGGAGCCTACCATGAAGGATATGATTTACGATACTCTTGAAGGGGGAGAATCATATAAACGAATGAATGTTAATTTTATTTTATTTAATATTTAAAAAAATTATTTATAATTTTTACATGATTGAACTGAATGACTACAATTTACTAGGGTTAATTAAATTAATAAAATAATTAAAAACTAGACACCATTAAATCATCACCAAATTTTAGGATGAGGGTCTGTATCTCATGAAAATTACCAATTAATGTGGAAGATGAAATATAATATGATTCTTATGTGATAGATTCAATACTCTTCATGGACACTGTCATAGTACATGGATTGAATAGTTCGACATGTGTCTTAGTTTTAAATAACCCATTAAAATATTGACATAGTGTTGTGAAGTATACAACTATTAATGAAAATTATTCATAATGAAAAAATATAGAGAGTAAGAGGATAGGTAGAAATCCATACTCCACTATGATAATATGAGTCTTATATGATTTTTTATAGACCATGATTGTTAATTTCTATAAATTTATCATTTTGAGAGATATTATGTATATCAATTTGAACAAAAGTGGACTATTTTAAAGGAATTTATATTTATTTTATGTTTAATGTGGACACATTCCAAATTTATGTTAGAGAGAGGGAGATATTCATCATGGGATGCCGGGAATATTGTTTCTAGAAATATAAAAATGACCATAATGTTTAGTCTGGATAGGACTTGTCCCACAGTAAAGGAGTATTGAGCAGCATAACCTGAAAAAATGTGGTTGGCTATTTTATTACTGGGTGAATTTATATTTCATATTCGGGATTAGTTCAATTAAATGTTTTTATATGAAAATTTATCAATCTTATTGATGTTTTTTATATAATATTTGACCTTATAAAATTATATATTTATAATACTATAATAAAATCTCTATACAAATATACATTGTCACTAATGTAGATTAATAATTTTCATAAGATGTATCAACTCATGAATATCTTTCCACAAGGGGAAATATTTTAACACGTAGAGTTTCTATATTAGGTAATTAATTGGTACAAATAAATATGCTTATTACAACAATATCATGATCAATAATTGAGGCAAATTAGTGTGAAATTCATTAATTCATGGATCTAGTGAATTCATGATTCATTCAAATTTAGTAACCAAGAACTATTTATATTTCACTATATAATACCTCCATTTTAATTATTCTAAATATTAAAATATTTTTTCTAAATTTTTAGTTTTTTATGAAATATTTATTTTCAAAATGATCTTAGGTAAATTTTTACAAATAATGGGTACAAAAGATTCCCACTATGATGTGGTATGATGCAATTCCAAAAACAATTGGCATTGAAGAGATGAAATCATCTAACTCTATATATATGATACATGATATCCCAGGTTATAGGCCTTTAAAGGAATAATGACATCATATCTTAATTATCTCCCTTAGTAATATATAAGGTTTGAGTTTATGTGAATATAAATTCTCACTGGAATTACACATTTTATATATCACATTTTTTTCCTATTTCTTGATGTGTGTGTTGGTTTATTGAATTTATAATATTATTAATGCATGTCATGATTCAAATTAGTTAATTCATTGAAAAACCCCATAATACATATTCACAGGGTGGCAATTTTATATATTGATCATTCCGAAAGAGATATGAAATTAATGAATATGTGAAGAAATATTTTTTACCATATGATTTAGTGAGTGTAGATATCTTTGGCCCTTTTAATGGAATGGAACATTTAGATTAATTCCATGATCATGGGGTTATATATTAAAGATAATTTTTGAATTATCAAATAGTTAAATTTCATGAATGAAGTTTTATTAGACATGTGATGTAACCTACATGATGTGTTAATAGATGAAAATATTTTAATTTAAAAATGTGCATTTGAATGAGGTTATTTTCATTAGGGGATTTAATTTTATTATATATAGTCAATGTATGTGTCTCTATAAGGTATTATAAAAAATTTGTTGAGTTATTGTATTCACTATAATATAGTGACCTATAAGGTCACAAACTATTTTTTTCATGAAAATTATTTATATTTTATTATAATTTAATATTTGATTAAATGTTATTATTATGTATAAAGGAATAATGATTTTTATGATCTATTAATCACAAATATTAATCCATAAGTTATTTTAAAATATCCATATATGTGTTGAATATTATGTTAATAATTCTTTCTAAGATATGTTAAAATAGATTTTAATTAATTAATAACAAATTTTGTTGTGATCTTTTCTTCAATTTTTCTTAATTTTTAAATTTTTTATAAATCTTGCTGAGTATTGATAGTTTCTTTCAAATTTTTGGGTAGAAATATATTATTAACATTAATTAAATATCTACAAATTAATTTAATTTATAAATGATAAAAATATATATTCCTGTCTTTTCAACATCATGGAAATAATAATAATGTTATTATTTTGACCTAACATGGTATGTTCTAATAATTAGGAGAATGGTAATGGTTTTTTTGGTAATAACTATTATATAATATGAATAATCAATACAAATTATATATTTTATTGGGAAAAAAATTGAATTCTCAATAACCACACTTGATAATTCTCTTTTTTTCTACATGGATAATTTAATTTAATACACTCTTGAATGAGATTAACGAAACCCTCCTCCATATAATTATTTTTGGTGAACTAGAAGTAATCATTCAAGCACTAATGAATTTATTCATTTTAACTATGAAAAATGATGTTATAAGTTATAATTACATGGACTAGATTACCTATATTATATGGTGATATTCAACAGTTCATGGAGAATATTATTGGATTTGTATCCTTATATAAATTATTGTAATTATATAATAATGAGTGTAGATAAATTAATATAAAAATGATGAAAGTACAACACTACTGGAAATAAGGTCCATACCAATGGTTTTGGGAAAACTGTTGGTATTGTTCATTTATATGGACATAAACCAACTATTTGGCCAATATCGTTGGTATAGTTCACTAACTTGGACATATACCAATGATTTATAGAAAACCATTTTTATAGGAGGGACCTATACCAACGGTTTGGAGAAACTGTTGATATAGGTCACTTATATATTCCAATGCTAATGGTTTGTCCAAAAGCATTGGTATTGGTCCCAAAATCAATGAATCTATACCAAAGGTTCTTAAAACCATTGATATAAGTCCATACCAATGGTTTTGAGAAATGTTGTTATAGTTACATGTATTTTTTATGGAATATTATTACAAAGAACATTAAATAAATAAAAATTTAAAATATTTATGATAATACACGCACAAGAATATATATATATATATATATATATATATATATATGAAATTATGTTCACAAAAAATCCGGATAGGTTAGTTGTTAGGTCATTCAATCATAAACAGGAGGCATTTGGATCAAAACCAATAGAATGCTTCATTTCGGAAACTAATATACAAATGGTTTTATGGAACCGTTGGTATAGATCTTTCATATTACATATACCAATGTTTTTGAAAACCGTTGGTAGAGGTCTATACCAACAATTTTTCCAAAACCATTGGTATAGACCTATCCCCATAGTATACTAGCCAACGTTTCTACAAACCATTGGTATATCAAATACCAACGGTTTGGGGGCCTATAACAACGATTTCAAACCATTAGTATAGGGTATTTTTCTAGTAGTGAATGCCCAAAATATTTATAAATATGGAAAATAGTAATAACTTATATTTGAATGATCCTAACAATAAGGATTTTAAGGATGAGATTCATCTTTTTTTGGGGTGAAAAGCATCGAATATGATGAAAAAACAATATTGGGAATTGGATTGATCACTTCAAATGTGGACCAAAAAATTCATACGAAGGAACTATACCATAACATAACTGATTAACAAAATTTTATGGAGCCACATTATTGTAATGATACCTCCATGACGTTAATAAACCACTTCCACAAAATGAAATATAAATGATAATGTTATTTAGAAAAATATGTAATAGACCATAAGGGTTGAACTTTATGAAATACATTTGAGATAACATATCTAGAAGAGAGAATACTAAAAATATATGTGTTAAATTCAAAACCCAACATAACTAATTTAATGAAATGTATCAAATAACTAGTGGTAGAAAAAAGGATTTCAAAATATGAACCCAAATATTGTATATATAACATTTAATGTGTCTATAAAATTCATATGAATACTTTTCAAAATCGAATATATCACACACAAAATGTTCTAGATAACCCTTATCTTAACGGGTTATATTGATTATAGTAAATAGTAAATAAAAAAATATTGAGTTAATTAAATAATTTAATTTCCTATAATAACATATAAATTTAAATTCATTACTCAACTCGGAAATAAATATACATGTACATTATGGGAGAAACTAAAATGTGAGTTTTAAAATCATTAGAGTGACTATGGTGGAGATGCTATAATTAGAGGTCCAAGGATAAGGAAAATGAGTAGGGAGAGACATAAAAGTATAAATGATTGATAATAAATATAAAAAATAGAAAAAATAAGGAAATGAAGAAATGATATTAACCCCATTAAACGAGAGGTTAAAAATCCCAATACCATGATATGTGATCCAATTATTTATTGTTTATACACTTAATTATAAAAACAACAATGAATATGATTACCCCTTAATGAAGAGAGAGATTTGGAAACAATTTTACCAAAGAGGGATTATGCACTAAAGTATAATGACTACATTATATTCATGAATAAATGGATTATGGGGAAACAGAATATATATATGTTTCACATAAATTGAAATCCCAATGTGATGAGGAGACCCTTGATAAAAAAATATCATTTAAATATCAATCGAGTGTTTTGTTTAAATGAATTGGAATTTTTGGGGAAGGGATACATATTTGTTTTTTATCAAATTTTTGTCAATATAAACATACTCAATAAATTTCTAGGATTTAATTTTGATATTTTTATTTTTTCTATCGAACAATTTTATATTTTTAGAATTTAATCATTATGTATATTTTTTTTTCAATTTTTTTCTATTTTTTGTTACTCTTTTAGTCAGGATTTACTATTATATTTGATTATCATTTACTTATATGTATTCCATTTCTGAAACCAACATAAAAAATATAAATTTACATTTAATAAATTTGGTTTTTAAAATTATTATTATGGATAAAATTATGACTCCATTCATTTTCCTCATTTTCATATTTTTTTGAACTATTATTCATAAAAAGAAATTATATAATTTGTGGATGTATATAAAACATTTATAATTTATAAAATAGGTTATTGTATTTTTGGGTTTGATTTTATTAATTATTAATTATTTTTGTAGTTGTATATAGAAGGATATTAATTATTTTATTTAATTACAATGATTAATAAAAACAAATCTCATTGAGGACATTTTTTGTATGGTTTTCCTCACAAACCAAATAACATCCACAGATTCATTTATATTTACTAACAACTAATTATAATATTTTTTTATTATAATAAATATAACTAGTATTAAGATGTGATGAAGCATCTGGAAAAAAATATGATGGAAATAAATAACACTAATTTGAAACAATATTAGGTTCAATGTGAATCTACTAGCCTATTGAGAACTCCACATTATGAAATATTTTTTTCAAAAACAATCCTCTAGATAAATTAAATTCATAATCTTCAAAGAAAACTAATGAATAAATTATAGGTGGTCAAAAATTCTAATAATATTGGCGATGATTAACACTTCGCTAATGATATATCACCTTATAATATGTGAGGTACACACACTTTGACAGAATATAAAACATGTGGATGACTAAATAAATAATATAAAAAAATTTATTATCGATTTATTTTTATATAATGAAACCATATTACATTAACTTATAATAATTTAGAATAAAATATTATTTTTGTGATGGTCGTACTGATCCAACACCAAAACATTATCACAATCATATTGGAATATTTATTAAATATACAATAATGTGTATCAATACACCATATATTTGTGAGAAATTTGATAGTTAGGATCCGTAGAATATTCTATTTTTAAAAAACTCAATACAAAATAGAGGGGTTTCTCCTCTCATAACTAATTATCAGTTGTTCTTCAATAATATTAAATGATCGTATTCCAAATATCCATTTTAATACAAGTCATATTGTATCATTAATGATCCCCAAGTGATGTGATGGGTGTAGACACATGGGAAACAATTATCTAACTGGTCATTTTTTATAAAATAGTGTCATTATTGGATATACTATATTATATATTTTGATTCCTCATGAGATTGACATTATAATATATTATAATTTTGAGGATGATGATAAAACCAAAGAAAAATTCCAGTAAAAAAGGTTATTAGATTATATAAGATTAATACGACCAAGTAAATTTCATAATATACTAGAATATATCTAAAAAAATTAGGATAAAAATTTAGATATAGAAATGTAAAATAGAAAACAAATCAATATAAAGGTAAATGAACAACTAAAAGGTAAATATGACAATCAGAACTCACCACGGATACTAAAAAATTGTAATAAAGAATATTTCAAGAAGAAATGAATAAATTTTATTAGAAAAAAATTAAATATAAATAATATATTACAAAATTGACAACATTTATATGAATCAGATTAAAATTATATATATTGATTTTGATACCTACACTATTAAATAATGAAAATGATCAATATTATCATGTAAAGTAAAAACCGTAGATTTGGGAAATACAGTAGACTATAAATTATCCAAATTGAACATGGTGTATATATTTAATACATACATTATCCAATATTTTGAATTATCCCCAAAAAGTTATTCTTATTTTTGTATATTCATTTATCTACTATAGAAAACTTATTCTCAGTTCAATATAAAATATATGGATAGGTCGATCACATGTACACTAGCATAAGATTATGATTGGTAATTAAATAAAAATATAAATCAAATAGTATCTTTAATTGGTCCATGGAATGAAATGTATTCATCAACAATAGATCTTGTTTAATGTAATGAATTTATATTTAATATTTAGGAAATAAGTCCAAAAAAATAATCAAAAATATAACCATTAGATGATTTTCTACAGTATATTTTTGAAATATAATTATAATCACCATAGATAGTAATTTAATCTTTATAAAAATTATTTTTGTACATTTGAAATTTAAAAATTAGAAGTGATTAAACTATAAAAAATGGTATATTTTAGAAAATGTCAATATTGTTCCCTAGTTCTCACATAAATCATGATTAGTGTACAATGAGAATAGAAATAACCAATCACGATAAAAATATTACATACATAATACATCCTTATATTAAATAATATATAATTATACTCATTATATATACTTGAATGAAAATAATAGGGAATTTAACAAAGGAAAATATAAATTTCACGACCATGGTTTTTATATTATTAGAATTATAAAAAAAATACATTTTCAACATTCTTATTATAATAATAAATTGATATATACAAGTTTCATCCACTCAATGAATATTGATATCAATTCATTGGTATTATTTAATTACAAAATTATATAATTTAAAAATAAATATAAGGAATATATTTATTTTTTTAATCAACATCATGTTCTTATAGAAAAAAAAGTTCATCAGCAACTTATATAATAAGGTAAACCATATCTATCATATCATTTCAGAAATAAATATATGAATATCATATACTATTACAATTAATAGATTTTTATAATATAAGTAAAATATAGTTCCATTTTCTTGATGGATTCCAAAAATAGTATAAATAAATTTTTAAATAAAATATTTTACTATATTTATATTAACCTAAAAATCCCTCAGTATTCCTCAAATAAATTTTTCCTTCTATTTTACCATGAAAATATATAGTTTTAACATGTAAATGTTCATTTTGGTAATCATTCATTGTACTAATCGTATGTGTAATTTTAATAGTTATCTTCTTGAAAATATAATAAAAATTAAAATACTGTTTAATCACATAAAATATATACCAATCCTTATAATAAATCGGATAATAATATTTTATTTCCACCCGACCAATGATATAAATTTTTATTTGAAAAATAATATTTTTTGTTATCTTGAATGGCCCTAAAAATTTATGTTTAATTAAAGATTAATATATCATGGATTCATTTAATTTCATTTCATTATGAAATTTGTACATTTAATAACTATTCATGTCTTGGGAGACATTAAATTTATAGATAAACACATCGACATGGTTGAACCAATTTAGATACCTAATATTCCTCAGAATCCGTCTATAGGAAACTATAATTATCTCATATCATCACATCCCCTAGACTCTATTTAAAATTCAGAATCCTAATCATTTTTATTTTGTGGATATGGATTCGTGGGAAAATTCATGTATATATTAATCCCAAAACTCTTAAAAAATTCTAAAAACACTTTGGATCAGGTCTACCAACTGGATAAAAATTAATAGGCTTTACATTAGAAATAATATACTCATGTAATAAAAAACATTACTAAGTATTGAATTATAATTTCCAGTAGTATATACACATATATTCTAAAAGTTATCATCCAATGGATAACCAATGAAGATACACATCAAAACACAAGGTCATAGAAACCATGACACTATCAAACCATTCCGATTTTCTACATTATTAACTAGGTAAAATATAAAAGGGATCACGTCATAGTGGATTGACTAATTTTATAGTCATCTAAAAAATATATACATACATGTTTCGAATCATATATCTCCAAAATAATGCATACAATTATAAAAAATTAATATTCAAATAAATCAATAACATGTTTTTCAAACCATATCAATATGATATATTAACTTATACAACAAATTTATAATAATAATTTATATAATAAAGGTGGACATACATAATGATGCCAGTCACTCTCTTATAATCAAGGCCTCATTCTAAAACATCATGAACTGTATTGTCATGGATCTTGAAAAAAAAATTAATGAAGGGGTATGTATACAAAAAATAACTAAAAAAATTACAACTATTTGTATCATGATTTCTTTTTATGCTTCGAGGGGGTTTATATTGATGTGAAACAACATTCACAAACATATAATCAATTAATTCCACTTTTAATGAATTATGAAAATAATCCATCATAAATATTCATATCATTCCTTACATATCTTTAATTATTAAAGAATACATAACTTCTTACACCCCAAGGTTTCCATTGTATTACAAAAGAGTATATTGAATAATATTTTCATAGACATCTGTTGAGACAACATTAAATTACATGGCCTAATGAGCCATAATATTATTCTAAAAAAATATAAAATATAACATATCACACATGATAATTTATTTTAAAATATTTTAATAAATATTAAATGTTTTATCAGATATGAAATATAAGACAACCAATAAAAAAAAAATTGAGATTCAGGCATATGCATAAAATAATAATGGAGAGAACTAGGTTATTAGAATGAGTGTCCTCATGGGAGAAATTATAAATAAATACATACATTAAATAAATTATTTTTTATCCATTCCTCATTCCAAATAAAAAATATAAATATATATATATATTTCTAAAACCCAATGGTTTTCGACAAAACTCCAGGGGTTATAGATGATATCATGGTCGATTATTGGATGTTGTTGGGAATAAGGATCCATTATTAGAGTACAACACATATTGTCAATGGAAACATTGCTTTTGAATCTCAAAAATGTATAAAAAACAAATTCATTCATCGTTAATTAACAATACAAATTTATATTAGGTTGTTTTATGATTAAATTTCTCCATTATTTATTCTAATTTGAATTTGAATAAATTATTCTTAATCTTTGATTAACATTTTTATCATCTTATTTGGGGTTTAATATATCATCATAGGAATATAAATATTATCTTTTTTATAATTCTATTCATTCATTGTTACTTTAAATGACTATAATTATCAAAAACATTTTTATATGATCATTCCACATGTTGTACTTTTCTGAATTATATTTGATTTATATGTGTGACCACTGTCATTATTTTTTTTCGATGGTGATTTTAAAATCCACTTTTAAAACTACCATTTAAAAAAAGTTATTTGGGGGAACATATCCTCAACATTATTAATAATGGTGATCGATATCATAGTTTTAGTTCATTATGATAGTAGATCAATCGATTTTTTGTTTTTGTAGACCCATTTTAATTTTCTCATAGAATGTGTGGTTCAGTTTGATAATGTTGTATTATTTTTATAGGATAGGTCTAGAATTTACCAACCATGAATAGATTGTATCAATAAAACTACTATTTATGATTTAATGTGAGTCTCAGGGTGAAATAGGTTATGGTGATAGTGAGAGTATAAATGAACACAGTTTTTGGATTTTTGAAAACTACATAAGAAAATTTCATGTACCATATAAGATCACACATATTGTTTTTCCTTTTATATTGATCTATGTCCTATATGAATATAAAAATAAAACACACTGTGTTACATGTGTCACATTCTATGTGGCCATATTTTGGTATCCCAACAAGTACATAACATCTATAACGGCAGAATCAGGGCTACTCAAAATGGTTTGTTCATACTACACTCTCACATCTTGTTAATCAATCATTGCCAAAAAATTGACATTTCCTAAATTACATGGGAACATAATAAAATAAATTATCAACGATAAGTGCACAAGTGAATCAGATAGCGACAAGATGAGTGATGGAACTGCCTCCACACAAAGTGTACTATAGTAGAACATGACTTGTATGTGGTGGAAGAAATGACATGTGAGATGGTTATGCATGTAAAGACACCAAGAATGATACACAGACAATTTAATCCTTGTAAAAAAAATTTATGTTTTGTAGGGAATGTTAAGGGCTTTATCCTATTCAATTTGGAGTAGCTCTTGTTATATGTGATCAATTGGTCCATACCTAAAAGGGTATATTATTATATTATGTGATGTGAATTGGATTGTGATATTCTATTTTAGTTACTCATGGATTTATTTTCTCTTATCATATAATGTGATTATTATGGGATCCTCTTTCATTTCTTCATGTTCCCGATATAGGGTTATAGTAATATACCTGAAAAAGGTTCACGGTCCAAAAATCCTTTACCTATTGGGATACAACTTGTTTTGTTTGTGGTGTCCCCTAGTGGTCTTGTATATTATCCCGTATATATTTATCATGATAATAATAGTCCGAATTGGATCATCTTCATGATAGACACGATCAAAATTACCACTCGTATGCCTTTCATCAATGAATGATTGGATCATGGAGTGAGTTCTCCCAACTGTTTGTCACCTAGAATCCTTGAGTAGAATAATGTGGCTGGTAAATTAGATGAGACATCATTGAGAATCATCGTCTATTTAGAGTATATCACTGTTATCTATTTCTATTTCTATGTCTCTTTTCAGGATTAAAATAACATTATGATGATCATACTAGTCTCTTTGTGACTATTGTTTTTTGATTTTGGGTTTTCCTGCAATGTATGGTCAAAATCATCTACACATGGGATCATCTCACACATGTAATTTATTATTATGCAGATAATATATTTCAAAATGTAATTATTAGATAATTCATAGGAATAACACAGTGTTCTATATAAATATATCATGTTCATTTTTTGATTTTTAGTTGAAATTATACCACTCATACTAGTAGGTATGATGATTTTTTTTGTTTTTAGTTATATTATAATTATACCATTTTTGATTTAAAATAATTATGAAGTACTCTTATGTAGTTTATATGTCATGAATTTATTTTGGAATTAAATTTTTACTTTTCTTTTATTCATTTTCATTATTTTAGGAGGTGTTTGTGTGTAAGTATCATATGAGAAGGCTTATATTGTGTATAAGAAACCCACTTTGTGTTATTCAATACCACTTAATGAATTGTAAGATGGAATGGTGTGTCACTCTTTGAAAACATCCACCTAGGTAGTCCCCATTAGATATAGTCATTAAATTGTTTTATCACTATAGTGATCATACTATGAGGGTTTTCATTGTCTATCTAATAGGATTGGATTTGGAATTATTGATACTATATTAGGCTTTTTATTGTTCAGACCTTATGAAAAGAACACATGCATTGTTGTTGTGGATGAAATCTATAGTTACTAGTTGTCTAATTGCATAAATGATGAAATGTGAGGTGAAAGAACATGGTGCAAGGGAAAAATGGTACATATATCATATATTATTTTGTAATGGATTACATACCCATTTTGACAAAACTCCCAAGATATACTCTTTGATCATGGTGAATATTGAGTATTTCAGTTTTTTTGTGTGATGGTAGTAAAATAGTATATTGAAAAAGGATTATGTGGATGATGATTCAAGTTTAAAAGATTTAGTATAAGGTCATGCATATGTGATGATATCTCTGTAAGTTTCTCTAGTCCTGGGATAATCTATTCAACACTTGTATATGCCAATAGGACCAATAGACTATGTGCATTGTTTATGTGAGGTCTGTGAGTCTTAGATGCAGTGTTGTCCTAGTTTTTTTGTTGATCCCTAATCCTTCACATACAATGCTTTCATATATGTTTTGGACACATCCTAACCATATTGTAAACTAGAGGTGACTGGTTATCGGGTATTTGATTGGTGATGGTGGAGTATGGTGAATCAATCACCTAACCACAAATTTATCACATAAATAGTGTTCATCAATATCTTTTGGGAGGAGTTCAATCCCTAAATTTTGTGAGGTCCTCGAATATAAGAGGTTCATCATCATCATTATTTCTAAATTATTGTGGTATTTACTCATCTAGTCTAACTGACCTCATTAGATAATCTATACGGATGGTTGGAGATCCTATATTCTAAGAACTGATCATTAAGTGACTCCTACAACATGATATATATGGGGGACTTTAATATCATGCAATTATTACTATTAATGGAATGTTGGAGGGAGATTTTTTGAGGGATAAATTTCTGGGTGAGATGAAGCTGACATTGGTGCTAGTTTTTGGCCCATTTCAGTGTTGTGTAAATATCATTGTTTTCGATGAAAGAAATTTGGATCTGAATATGTGATATGCTAGATCAGATAGGTCTAGGATAGGGGATATATAGTTCTACACACGTAGTCATATTCATGCCTACCTAAACAGTGATGGTTCATCATTTATGATTGTCTGAGACATCTCTCATGGAATGTTTTTCCGGTCATAGAGATGATAGAAAGATAATGGAAGTACCAAAAAGAAAAATAAAATGGTCATAGAATGGGGGTCTGTATGTTAGTGGACATATCAGAGGATTAAGGAGAGGATCATTAAGTAGAATATAATTTTAACTTCTTTCAACTTAGCTTCCATGTGATCCATGATTGGCTAATGGAGATGGTGATCATCTATATGGATATTTACATGTATAAAAGGTTTGTGATATTAAGGAACCATAGATTAATATAATAATGATCTACTTATTCTTTACATTATTTATAGTAATGGAATCCAAAGGTGACTACAACTCTTTTAGTATTACTTGTCTTGTTCTATCATTACAGATTGTAGTAGTTAAATTGGCTCAATATTTTATCATAGAGACTTTTACTAAAGGGGATTTTATAGTCACACACGTCTGTTGTTAGTGTGACCATTATATAGGTTTAAAGAGATTTGAATTGGATATGTTGGTAGAAATGATTGGTCCCATTGATATCATACTAAGAATGGATTGGATATCCACAATTCACAACCATATTCCCAAATTTAAGTGGATGATGCATTGTCTCTTTGGTTTTAGGATGCGATTATACTTATTTAGTTTGAATGAGACTCATACATAGTTGGATGGGTCATTATGGAAGATGATAGAGATGATTACTCATCATAGATCTAGTATAGACCATTAATTTGATGATTATATATAATTTCATCTTTTTTTGTGGTGGTGTAGTAAAAATACATCGTTCCTATGGATTTCTCTAGAAGACCTCTCCCCTGAGATATAGTATCCTATAAAGGATTCCACCAAAGGATGATCTTGATAGTTGAGCTAGAATATCCAAAGGCTCCTATAGAAAACGTTGACACGAAGGTTGAATTGGAAGACATGCTTATCAATGGATTTATGATATATAGTATGTCACAATGGGAATTCCAAATTTTTTTATTCAAAATTAAAGAGGATATTATGGGGTTTATTCTTGATTACCATCTCTTAAAACGGGGGACCACGAAAAATATGTTTCCACTATAAAGGACCAAAAACCTCTTTGATCAGTTGAGAGGTGTGATATGATTCTTTTAGATATAACCTAGATTTGGTATTCACTATCCCTTTTTGATGTTTCAATATAATAAATAAATCATTCATATTTAATCATTGCAATTTTGTATAATTGATGATTCCAAATGACATGAAAAACAAAAAAAATTGTGGTACTCATAATCAAGAAATTCCATCCAACAAAATTATAATTTATGGTGGTCCCCATTGATGACTTTTTTTATTCAGTTTCAATGGAGGATAATGTAAAACCATTTAGGATTTTCCTATACATTCTATGAGATCACCATATGTGATGCTCTTGAAGTGTTAGTTCTTGATTAAGGCATTCCACTTTATGGAATAATATCATCTCAATATATGGATTATTATTGAACCAAGTGATGGTTGAGGTAGTTTCCTCTTGGTATCTATCAATTTTTGTCATAGAGTTGCATTAAATCCATTGGATAACCATATTCAATTTCATATTCTTTCCCTATTTCAACAAGATATTGAAATTTTTTACTACTTTGACCTAGAAGGGGAATCATTGTATTTTCATAAAGTTGTGAAAATATGATTTTATGTATTTCATGATGAGGTTTATGTGAACTCCTAAAATTATATTTTCAAAGGAGGGTTTTGGATACATAATATTCTATGATACTGTAGTTACTAGACATAACATTTTCTTGATATTTTGTAAGGAACTTTTTGTCTTCAGGTCTTTTAAGATTAGACCACATGATCATAACTACTTGAAATCTGATATTGAGTTGGATGAAATGGTCTACTCCCTAAATATTTTGAGATAATAACATTAGGGAGTGTATTTTATCATCAATTCTGAGCACAATTATCTCAATTATTTCTTCTTATAGAAATATTATAACTTGAGATAGAGGTTATGTATATAATTCCTCAATACTTGTGATTTTGATAGAGTTAATACACATTGTAAGGGTAATGTGGTTTTGGATGCATCCGACTTGGGATCATGCTTATAATTTATAACTGTGATGTTGGAGTAGTGAGAATCATCATAGAGAACCCTTGTAAACATGGATAGTTCATCCTAAATCAAGCTGATGATTTTTACCCAGATTCTTTTACAGAATATATTGGTGACTCGGAATGATGATATTAACTATGAGACACTGAATACATATATATCTACAATAAATAATGTTTATGGATTTTATGAATGTGGAAAAATTTTCATCTATTTCATATGACTAGTTATGATTCCAATTACATTTTTAGAGGGCATTCCCAAGGAGTTTCATACATCCCATATGGAGGTACATCATTGTGTGGTGAATTTGTACTATGACCATTGGAATTAGTTCTTGTGGATACAGATGAATAATTACATAGAATATCTTACCTATTTATGTACCAATTACCAACAAGTGAATGATGATCAATAGGTTCTTGTGAGATTATCTCAACCCCACAGGGTCTCAATGTAGATAATTGATGTAATATTTATTAACTCTATGATTGAGATTCCTTAACTGTATAGAGGACACAATGTTATATCAATGATCATAGAATGAACCACCATGTCATCCAACATCATATCAATCATAAATGAGAGTATAGTATAGATATTAAGAATATATAGCACACAAGATATTGTATGGACACATTATGTTTCCCTTATGATTATTTATGGTGATTATTCTCTCACCATATCACAATTATTGTATGGATTATGATATTCCATTTAGAAATAATTTCATTTAAGAGAAATCTTTTACCCCTAGACTGATGGCCAGAATGAGTAAAGAATTTAGGATCTTGTGAAAATGGTTTGGAATTGAATGTTGGACTATTATTTAGTTGGAAGGATAACAATCCAATAATGGGTTATTTATACAAAAAAGGCTAAAATCCCACCAATGATATTGAAGTAATCTATGGATATTATTGGAGAACCTACATGTAACCATTATATATGGATTATAAAGGTGACTAAACATTCATGGACCTAGAGTTTCTGTGAGTGACAATAGAAATGGTTTAGATCATGCATGAGTAGAAGAGAACCTCCTAGAATACTAAAACATCCCATGAATACTGATTAAGGAGTTCATTGTATATTGAGGAGGGAGGCCATGAGTTTCTAAAAGTCCCACCTGAAAAAGTGTTAAGGAATTTTTTATGGAGGAATTTTATCCATAATTTTCATTATCTATTATTATATAATAAATAGAGTAAGTGATGTGGTATTCCTCTTATCATAAAAACTACAGTTATACATGTTACATGTTGTCTTATATATCACATTTTTGTGATGGTATTTTCATGGATCATAACATTTAATAAACTATCCAAGGATATACATCATGGATAGATATACCTTCTAGTATACACTATTGATAATAGGTATCAACAAGGTAGTATTCTTAAAGGATTACAAATTAACTTTTTTCAGTCAAAGGATGATAATATATAGTAGAGAGTCTGTGATTGGGGGACCCTTATATAAGATATGTAGAATCATCATGTTTTATAAGATTTTTAACATTATAGACAAAAATATGTTTGGTGTCGAGAATTTAAATTATCAATTTTTTTATTTTAAATAATCAAATTATATTACAAAATATTTCAAGATATTGTCATGGAGAGAGTGTGAGATCATCGGGCCCAATGAACCTCTATATTGATGTAATTATAATATTAAATATATTATCTAAAATTCAGGTATAAATTATAAAACCATTTTATAACTATTTAATTGAGTCTGAGATCATAAATTTAAGCTGACCATTACAATAAGAAGCTCCCTAGACCTAACCTACCCTTGGAGAATGTTTGGTCCTTCTGTTCAGTGTGATCACGTGTGGAATGATAAACAAATAAATAACTATACTTATTTATTATTTATCATTTCCTCATAGCTAATATATACTAAAAATAATATCTTATTCCATTATTTAGGATTATCTTTTTAACCCGAGATATTTGGGATGATAGTGCATAGTATAATTTTCAGATGATAGGATCATGGATCAATGATTAGAGTACCAGATGGATTTCTAATTGCAATAATTTTCATGGATCATACCAAAAAAACAATATTGGGTTTTTATTAATCATATATACATTCAGAAATGATGTAATAAATTTTTTACATAGACTTATCATTCTATTTCAGACACATGATAAATAAAAATATTTTCTATGGGTTTATTTTTTCTATGGTCAATCATGTTTTCCATGTTTTTATTTATCATCCCCGAAATAGGAATTTTAATTTATTTTAATAATCCTATTCAATTGAAATAAATAAATTACAAAATCAATGCCAACTATATAGTTGTATGTTGTTTTTAATATTGTATTTTTTTCATTCTATTCCTAATTCTAATTGTTATTGTTTTTAGTATTTCATTTTACAATTTCTTCACCAAATACCCAGTAAATGGACATTGCGAAATTCATCATTAGTAAAGTGTATTTTTTTCAATGTTTTTGGATAGATATTAATTAAACAGTTGTAATGCGAGATAACCATGAATAAATTTGTTTAATATTTGGTTACATTTTTTGCAGTTTCGTGTGTGGGGTGCAACATGAGTTCCATGGAGTTATTTCATGGAAAAATGAAATTACCAAATTCTAGAAACTGGTGACATATGTGCTTGAAGATATTGTGGTATGTAATATATGATGAATATCATATTTAATTACATTTTGGATATTCCTTGATAATAAGTTACCAAATGGTTTCAGATTTCTAGATAAATCCCAACTACACATCTTATACTATAGTGGAACACCCGTCATGTATAACCCCTGAGACATCACTAGTGATTACATGTGGTTAAAAATACAAAACATCATGAGTAAATTTTTTACATGACATGTTACCCTGAACTAGAGATTAATATTTTACCATAGTTTCTGTCATGCATCGACATGGATAATATCATTGAAAAAACTAGTGTATACATGCATAAAATAAAATCCATACATTGAAAGGTACATGGCCATGGCCTAAAGTACCCATGCACATCATAAAGTACATCAGCAAAACCATGTGTACATGGGAATAAAATGGAGTCATGGAGAATGTTATCTAAAATTAAAGATATGGTTTATCCTAAGATTAAATATTCCGTATATCATGAAATTAATTCAATATGATACAAAGAGAGGTAGGAAACCCACATATACAAAATATGCATCATGTACTCATAGTACACAGTATCGAGTTTTTTCAGTGAATATTGTGGGAATAAACCTCATTAGATTAGAACAGTAATAGTTAAATTTGATCCATAGGTCCTTCCGTATGGGATATTAGTTTATATATACAAAAATAGAATATTATTATGATATTGAATCTGGGTTATTCCTAGTTTTTTTATTCCATAATGTGTGTTGGGTGGGATACTCTATCAATTTTTCATCTTCACATGGTGTTGCATATATAATTTTCATGACTAGGTTACATGAGTAAATGAACCCCTATATAGAAATGTAATAAAATGGGTTAGGGTTTTATCTGATGTGACTTGGGAGTGATCCCCTTTTTGATTATCGAGATCTTCATATTTTTGTGGTACATTTTCATAAAATTACTTAAACAACATGACCTCATGGATGATCACCATTATTAGAATCATATCTTATGGAGTGGGTTGTCTTAGATGACTGTTACATTGAATCCTGAAGAATATTGATTTATTTTGATGTTTTTGTTGATTCCTCTTTTATACTAAATGTATTCTAAGAGTATATTTATGTATTGATATTATTTTTCTTGAAACATATCATGGGTGGTAGAAAATTATGACAAGTTAACTAGTCCCTTGAGGCATTATGTTATGTGGTTTATTATCTTTAAAATATATATTATTATGATCACCATTTAATGGGATCCTCACTCACATTTCATGTCATATAAACCAGATACCCCATTTTATAGAGTCCTAGGTTGACCTAATGTGAGTAGGGATTAGTGAGATAGAGAAACCATTATTAGTAGAGGTTCTCCATTTTCTTGTAGACCCCTCATTGAGAAATGTTGTTCTATTTTTTAGTTTATTGTTTTCTTATATTGATCCCTATTATTAATTCCATAAATATTTTTTCACTTTGATGTTTTAAATAAGTTATTGATGAATTTTGGTATATTATTTACATTGAAAATAAATAAGTTATTTATATTAGATGGATTTTTTATTTAAAAATGTACATGACCAAAAGGCCACCAACATGTGTTTCATTCTTACATAGTAATATTTTACTCCCCCTAGCCTATTATAGACCAGAAATTTGTTCCACATTCAGCCTACTAGTGACCAACAAGGCTTAATGGGTTGGTTCCTGATATTATACCAGTATATCCATGTAAATGAAATGAATTTATTAATATTCATCCATAAAATAAGACCATATATAGTAATGGTATAAAATTATGAAAATATTTTAATGTAAAATATATGTTTGATAAAATAAAATTTCAATATAATGTAAAAATAATAATCAATAATAATTTCAAAAATAAAAATGATTGTTTATCTAAATCAAAAATTTATATACATTATTTATTAGATATTTATGAATGATGAAAAACTATTATATAAAAATGATTTCATTGAAGTAATGGAAAACATTCTGATAATTACAGAGAAAAAAAGGATGAAAAATTTAAAAAGTAATATTCAATAATTATTTACCAAAATTCCTATATAATTGATGTTATTATGTACTTCGGAAATTATTTTAATCATTTTATTAATGTTTATATTAAAAAAATATTGAATAATGGAAAAATAATTCCATTTATAACCTAATTAAACATATTGATTTTTAGAAATATCTAATAATGGATAATTAAAAAGAATTATTTATTCTCTATATTATAATAATAAGCATTTGATTCAATAATTAACAAAAAATAAATAAGTGCCCTTTGAAAAAACATTATGATTATTTCTTTTAACACATTGTAAACAATTTTTAATGTATTAGAAAATTAAAATTACTAATATTTTAATTGTATAGAGAAACATCCATAAAATTAATTTTTAAATATCTATTCAGAATCAAAATATTTGTGACTAAAAAAGGTGAAATATGGTATTTTTTTCATTTAAAAATCATTGATTATTTCAAGTACAAATGTGTTGGAATAAATCAATAAAATCATAGAATTCCAGGAAATCATCGTATTATAAATAAATATAAAAGTTTTTATATATATTGTGGTTTTAATATATCCATCATAAATTTAATTTTGAAAAATTCTAATTAGTGTGAGATTATAAAATAACACATTACATATTAATAACATATTAATCATATCACCATTAATGTTAAAAAAATCTATTGAATTAATAAATATCACAAATCATAGGAATTCGTTATTTAATAATCCAATTGTGTGTAATATATAAAATATAATTGAAATTAGTAGACAAAAATTAAATATCACCCTTTGGGGGTGGAATTGAGATGAAAACCTCTTACATTGGATTCTTTCTTTGTCAAACACATTATAACCTTCACTTTGTTGTGAAACCTCATTTGGTATACCATAAAAACATTCATCAAGTGTCATTGGGAAATAATATAACATCATTGATTTGGATAACGATGATGGGAAGATATATTGGAAGGTATTGGTCGAGTAATGGGTCTCAATATATATGTACTAGTGAAGAGATTAATTTTATTTTTATAGGTGAGGTGGGTGTGAAGAAATTGAATATATTAACATTGTTATATTATATAATTATTACTGATGTAATGTGAAAAAATTTATATATTTTATTAAATAATTTTTATAAGGTTGATATACAACCATCTATGGATATTTAATAAATTTTTTATATTTTAATAATCATTAATCAAAATAAATCACCAATAATATCATTTTTTGTATTATTAACATATGTTTTATTTATTGGTATCAATATAATAATGAAAATCAGATATAATTACTCTCATAGACACTTATATCTTATAATTAAAAATAAATTTATTTAACATCATTAGTCATCAAAAACATGACATTACTCATGTTTATATAATTATTTAATTGATTTCACTACCTCTTTCAAAAGTGTTACTTAATTGATGCTTAAGAGTTCAACATCATTATAAAATTAAACAAAAATAATTAAAACTACTATAACGGAAATTATTTTTTCATCCTCATAATAAAATTTTTTAATCCTTCGCAAGACATTAAAATTCTTATTAAAATATAGTAAATATATTGTACCCTATCTGATAAACATTAACAATTATTACTATTTATTCTAAAATAAATTAACAAGAACACATAATAGACATATAACATGATTATACAAAATATTGTACCCAAATTAAATTATTACATACCATGATTTTTTAGAATTATATTTAATTTAAATTTATAAATTGCAATAAATCATTAAAAAACATTCTTTTGAATCATAAAATTGAGCTTCCAACACTATAATATAAAATAATGATTTCCAAAAAGTGAAATGGGAAATTTTTAAATCTATTTTTGATGATATTACATTTATATACATTCCAAAATAAAAGGTAATTAAAAAGTTGTTACAATGAAAATATACACAAATATATTTCATTATACTAATAAAAGTATAAATTTTCTAAATTTATAACATTGATTTATACATTAAACAACATAATTTTAAATCCAATATAGTTATTATTTAACATATATTTATTCTAAAAACATCATTTCATTAAAACTCATGTTATACATACATCATGATAATATTATAAAAGTGAATGAATTTGAAAATTAATGAATTTTCACTATTGTTTAAAAACTAAAAGATTCTTATAAAATCCATAATATTTAACAGATGGTAATTTTGATATTATATTAATTGAAAAAAAATTATATTTAATAACATAAATTTATAAAATATAAATATATATTTTATTTATATAGATAAAAAATCACCAAAAAATATATTTTTGATATTTTATATCTCCTAAATATTTTAATATTTCAATATATTCATTCCAAATTAATTGATTATTTTTTGTCCTAAATAAATATATTGTTATCCATTATTTTTCAAATATATATTTTTAACCGGGTCACTCATATTCATACTATTTTATTTAATTTCCATGTTATAATGGTTATATTTTAATAATTATGTTTCAATAGTATGTCACATTTTGTTAATTCTTTATGTTATGTGAATCTAAATATATTGATCATTTTATATTTAAATTAAAATCATGATGTTTCATTCATTGTATACTTCACAAAAATAGTTTCCCTATAATTTGATTACATTTTAACCAAAATTATACTATCCATACAAAGTTAAATATTTTGTCATTGATTTTAATTTATTATGAAAATCTATTCAATATAATATTTTATAAATAGATAATTTTCAACAAATATTTATCCTTTTATAAATTTCCACTTATGAGTGATTTAATTAATTTAAACATTATAATTGATCAATATAATCCAAAATATTGTCAAACGATTTTTCTTCAATTTCATTGATTTTATGTAAATTTAAAATAAAAATAATTAAATTATTTGATACATTTTGGGTGTTTCCATAGGTTAAATATGATTGATTCATCTTATTATCAAAAATATTAATTAGAAATTTAAATTTTCCTTTCTTGAATCACATAAATATACTTTTAAGGAACTATTTCATCCATTAAAGTATAAAACTAATTATTTGGTAATGTAAATTATTAATAGAGACACCTCTACCTTTTATAAATTTAATAAATCTATAATGGTTAAAATAATTTAAAATAATATTAAATAAATACATACATGAAATTAATGAATAATATTTAAATCTCAAATGTTTTAGTATTACCAATGAAGGTTCATGATTATTCATTCCACTGAGATCACATCAAATTATGATAGACTATTTTTGAATATATCACTATCAATAATTCACATAAATTTACCAAATTTACAAATACCTAACATCACATGCCTACAATGAAGGTTATATAAAAATTAAATGGTATTCCTTTACTTTGATACATAAACATAAATTCCATCCTTTTAGAAAATATTCAAATAAAAAATAATTATGAAGAAAAAATTTACATATGTTATATTTTACAAATAAATCCATTCCATCGAGAGACTCATGAAAAATTAAGATATGCTTCACATTATCTTCGTTCCATATATATTGTAAAAATATAACCAAATTGAAAATATCAATGTAGTATGTGATGATTAGGTATTTATTCGTTTTGTTACTAACATCCTTACAATCAAAGAGCTGAATAATATTGAATTATTATATCCCATGAGATTCATTAGCAATGAAACCACTATATTTTATTATTGACATTATTAATTTATAATAACTCATTTATCATGGTATTTACAACCATAATTTACAGAAGTTTTAAGATTATATCTTTAATTTTTCATTATTGATAAATTTTATTTTTTAGGGTTCTCAGTCATCCTCTTTATCGCATGATTTTCCTTCAAAACACACAACAAAGATAATTATAATTCGGTCTTCTAATAACTTAATACCCTAACATTATTTGATATAAATTTAAATGTGATATTTAGGAACTTCGATTGGGTGGATTAATACCATGAAAGTAACGATCAATGATATATTATAGATTATATATATTATCCATATCATGACTTCATTTTCTAAAAAATAAACCATCATATATTAAATTACATGCCTTTACACTTCTAATTTAATTTTTTATTTTAATTTTCATATTAACATATTTTTTATGAAGATAATACATATTATTGAATATCACAATGAATAATCTCCATTTAAAATAATATATATCATATTTCACCAAAGTGTTCTAAATCATTGTCCAAAATTTATCCACGTCTATTTTTAAAAAATCTTTTTTGCATAATAACAGTAACCAATATCATACATTTATAATAAAAAAATATCTTATTTTGTGACATGATCAATTTCAAAATAAAATCAAATGGTTTAGTAATGATAATAATTTATACTGTTATATACAACATGAACTGGTCTATAAATCATTACACTATATTGAGAAGAAACTAGTATCTCTATAAATTTATTACACATTACCATAGACAAAAAATTTAATATACTCATAGTTCCTTCATATAAAATAGAATCCAAATTTAATTTTGTAGTTTTCATTCCATACGTTGACTGAATTTTCTTTTCCAAGTTCACATCTATATAAAATTTCATCTTTATAAATAATTGTATAAAAATTGTGAGTCATAATCATCAAGGTCATTGATCCAAGGAATTAAAATACTATCATTGGTAAATGTAATCAAACATCCTAATATATTTATCCTAAATATTTAACTAACTATTATGTTATAAAATTGCATCTGAAGGGTTCTAATAAAATTTCATTAATACCATATATATCGACTTCAATTCCAATATCCCAGAGTTTGTGATTACATTATTACAATGGTATAAGATAAAATTACAACATCACAAGTGATGAATTAGTTTTAAAAATGGAATAAATCATGCATATATGACTTATAAAATGTAATAATAATTAAAAATAAAGAAGAATTTTTTTCTCTCATCGATAAAAATCAATAGAAATATCACTTCATTAGATCCTAGTGTACGGGAAAAAATATAATAATTTTTTTAATGAATTCAATGGTGGATCATTTGGTGTGGGCTTGGTCAAACCATGCTCTTCTCAAAATTCATCTAAAATGAATGTTGTTATATAATAAGATATATTATTTATAAAATCAATTGACATCTGATAACTATTTTTATTCTAGGGTTCTTGCATCATGGATGAAGTCCATACTAAAGGAATGATAGAAGAGATTGTATTATATGTTTTAGAGTCTCTAAAGTGGTCTTTATAATTTGATTATTAGTAGATATAACATGTATATTATCATAAAGGGGATGAAAGAAGATATCAAAAAATATAAAGATATGATGGAAATAAAATGGGAAGATGAAATCTTTTCTACATAGGTGGAATAAAAATAATTTCCAATAGAAATCATTTTAGAATAATATTTTCCCACCAGAGAGAGGTATATAGTTACTTTTTTTATGATTTGGGTATATAAATAAAACCTTATTTTAAGAATGAATCATGTAAATTAGACACATAAATGTTTCTAATATCCATCTTAAAGATACAAATATCTTAGAGGATTTGAGGTCATTTGACTTTTGGCTTAGGGCTATTTGAAAATTTTACTAGATGGTCCAAACCCCTCCATGAATTGAGGTTATTCGAGTTATAAAAATTACTTGTTATATTTTATTGTAAATATTATTTCAAATGAGATCATCATATTCTTTGAAAAAAATGAAAAAATGATATTAGTTTTGGGAGGCAATTGTGGCTCTTAACATTGAATTTTTCTTGATCCAAACAACATACCATGTTTTTTAATATCACCTTCTATGAGATGGTGTAAGGCGTATGTTGGGACCATTCACGAATATTCTATAGCTGGGAGCACTCACTAAGTTTCCTCTTCATAAAAATTGATCCTCATTTATAAAGTGAATGAATCAAATTCAATCACCCAGTATAAGAGAATCAGCTTATGGAACATCCCATATATGGACTTCCATTCATTATCAATAGAATACCAATGTTGTACCTCCGTCAATGGGTCTCAGAGAATCAAATTGGTTTTAGAAAAAAATAATATCTATTTAAACGTCTATATGCATGGGGAATAACTTTGACGATTATATAAAAAAAAAATATCAATGTTCCAATATGGTGATTATGATACATATGAAAAAGATACTAGAATCAAATGGAGTCGATATTTATCATCAATGTGTTTAGGAAAATGGTCTTATCCAGAGGGGAAGTTGATATTCAATTTACATAATTCAACTCCCCATGTATGGATGTTTCCATCATGTGAAATAGTTGTTGGTTCTATAATCCAAACATTGGACTATGATATGATGATTCCATATCTCCTAGTTTATTTAGATTGGTACATTATACCCCTAACAAATATCTAGAGGGAAAAAATCATTGAGTAATACCGTGGACATACCGTGGTATATATAATACTAGTGACATCTTGCATGTATTTTTTAAGATGAAATGATATTATTTACATAAATAAGAGATTCATTAAATAATTAAAAATATTATGGAATCTTACAAATTGGGGAGGGTCAAATATATCAACTGATAAAATATTAGTGTAATAATTTCTATATGGTGTTCAAAATGAAGGGGAAGGTAGATTTAAGAGAATATGTGTATTAAATGAAATTCCTTCCCCAAGGAATACAATGGACATCCTATCACTCTCATAAGGGATCACATTTATCATTTTGATGGTATATTTTATTATATTATTTCCTTCATTACAAATAGAAATAATCCATTTATTTCATTTATGGGATGAAATAATATTGTCTAATGTGTTCTAATTTCTCTTCCATTGAAAGAGATGTTATTTCTCAACATTACAATGACTATTATGAAAAAAATGAAGAAATAATGATAATATCCAACTGGGATTCTTATTAAAATTGTAAATTTTAATTTCCTGAATGGGAATGGTTTTTATTGTTGGAGGGTGATGGATGAATCAATATAATGAGTGTAAACGATAATATATATATATTTTAAGATATTATTTCATGGGATTTGTTATAAAAATTAATTGTTGACCTCGTTTAACACTAATATATTTGCAAAAAGATTAACAGGGGTAGTGGGACAACTTCTTGGATTTGGCTCATGATTTGTCATCATGTACATGTTCTTTGGAATCACTCCCAATAGATTGTGGGTTGTGGACAAATAAATTTATTGAAGTAAAATTTTGATGGTTTTATACTCAGTTTCCCTAACTGTATTACACTATATACCACTTTATACTCGGCTAGTAGGTTCTTGACTTTTATAAAATTCTTCCTAAACATTCATCGATAGAATATATTTGATAGTATCATCAAGAACGATGTATCATACATGGCCATATTTATGGGATTAGAGTTTAGTTTCCTATTGTTTAAAGGTTACTTCATAGTGAATCACGTTCATGTCATAAAATATTGGTGGAATAAAACCAAATTGTGAAACAACATCCCTAGAATATATACCATTCTAGCATGGAATATAAAGAACCAAGATATTTTGACATCGGAATATGTATGGAAAAAGTTAATAAATATGTCTTCAAAGTGTTTAAAATATAGGAATAAAAAAGTGGAATCCAAATAACAATGTCATTGATAGTGATTGGGTAGATGAAATTCATAGTGGTTTGGGGGAGGCCATTGGGATGGGAGTTTGTGTTGATAACCATGTCTTCTTTATTCAATCATGGTTTATGGGATCTCTGAATAACAATCATGAAAGGATGGTGGGGGCATTAAATATTATTCCCATATATCGAAGTTTATATAGTGAGAGGAACCAAAGCTATCATGGGGGGATATCATGTTCGTGACTATCAATGGTGGTTAAAACTAGATGCATCGTGACTGACCTTGCCCCGCATGTCAAGATATCAGTTGGATCACCCGCACTAAAAAAGATCATGAATTACATCCCAATAACATAAACAATCATCAATTTCAATAAATATTGGAGATGTGTGATATGGAATACACAGTGATATGGATTTAAAAACATTTTGGATTGATTATGCATGTATCCCATTAATAGGGTTGGGGTAGTCATTACCATAAAGGGGTGAAAAATCATGCTTTTTTGGGACATGGGTAGGCTGAATCCTTCCAGGAACAGGCTTTTGTGATTTTCAAATTTATTGAGTTGTGACACTCTCACAACATAATGCAATAATAGGTGGAAATATACATGATTATTTTATACAGTTCAATAGAGGGGAGGCATCAAATTCAATAGATCATCAGACATATAACACAACAATGGTAAGAAAAACATGTACACTATTGGTTGGAACTTAGTAATTATTATAATGAGGGGAACATGGTTATATAATTCCTGGATTATGGGAAACCTAATGGGGATAACATTTATTTGATTTATAGGTTGGGGTATCTCTCATAGGAATATAATATTTTTTATAGGGAAGGTATACTTTGTCTCCACTATTATAGACCTCTTATATTATTCTAGACAAGGAAGGCTCCTAAAAAAAGAAAATTTAATTTTCGAATGAATGGAGAAAAATAAAGGGGTCATATCCAATGATTTATACGGGTAGTGTAAAAAAGATTCACTCAATAGTAAAAGATGTGAAATAGTATGTATAATGGATAAAAATATAAATGACATTTTAATGGTAACATGCACTTTAAAATATTTCAATAGTAAAAATATACATTTTCATAATTTAGATAATAATTATAGATATATTGATTAATGAAATTCATTATTTCAAATATCATCATCATTCCATCAAATAAACATTTCAATACATCCTGAAATTTACCATCATGAGGCTTTTCCCATGATATTTCTATAAATGGGTTATTATATAACAAATACCCAACTAGTTCGGAATCAATATTTCTTACGATATCTATTTAGGTGTCAAGGGGATATCTATAAATTTTACCCAAAAAAATCATAAATTATTTTTAAAAAACACCACTTATATTGAAAAAATAATTAAATACCGAATAAATATACCATTTTAAACAATAAATATATTTTTTCAATAACAAATACCAAACATTATCATTTTACAAATATTTTAAATAACAATATTAATATGAAATTAAAAAATAAAACCATATAATTAAATGTTATAAATTTATATAAATTCTAAAAAAACATATTCATGAGAAGTTATAATAATTTGATGAAGGAAAAATAATAATTAATATTACATAAAAAATAAAAATAATTATTCATTTTGAAAAAACGAGGAATAACAAAAATCCATCATAAATAATTGAAGGTCATAAACTCATCATATCTAAACGTTTTGAATTACATATACTATATTTTAAAATATATAAAAAATGGAATTGAATATTTTTAATGAAAAATTTTAAATTTTCTAGAAAATGGTTTTAATAATGATGTTATAAACTACTAATAAAATTATTATCATCCATTTATAAAATTTTTCCATTAAAAAATCACACAATAATGGATGATGAGTCTATATGAATTATAATAAATATTAGAGATTAATATAAATATAATATAATGGTCATTATGGTGTGGAAATAATAGTACACAATATATGTTAAAAAAGTAATTTTTTTTTAATATTTTAAAAATAATCTAAAAAAACTACATTGAGAAATGTCCAAATGAATCTTTTTCCCATTAGAAAAGTAATACAAAGACATTATAGTAAATAATATAAAATTAATTTAAATGAAGATAAAATAATTATAAAAACTAATGAAGATGAACAAAATAAAAGATTTTTATCGATTAAAAAATATAAATATTGAAAACTGTTCTTATAGATTTTGCTTTTGTTTAACCGAGTGATAAAGAAAAGAAATTATAAACTAAAAAAAAGAAATACAATGATAACATTATTAGAAGACTATATATTATGTTTAATATATAATGATCATAAAATAAATCATATGTAATCATAAACAATAAAAATTCCACAAAAATTTATATTGTAAAATTAATCCATACTACTCAATTAACTATTCCTACAGAACCACATTAAATATAAAATATGAATTGGAATTTTAAATTCCATGAGTAGATTTTAATTTTTGTTATCATTTGTCAAAGGGGTAGTATATACACCCTTTAAAATAAATTAATAGAATAATATAGACTGTATAGGGATAAATTTTTTATGTTATATGAATGAAAAAATATTAAATAATGTGAATGTTAAAATAAAATACATTTCAACCTATCATAAAGTTTATCTAAATTGAAAATTTTTAAATATAAGAAGTATATTCTAATAGTATATCAGTCCAATGAAAATTGACCAAATTATATCTTTTTTAAAATAATTTAAGAAAATAAAATGTTAATAACATTATTTTTAAACATATTCACATCATTTGAATTTAATTTAATAATGATAAAAACTCAATTAATACTACATAGAAAAATGAATATAATACAATATAATTAGCCATGAAACTCAGGTAATACCATAAATAACATTAAATTTTTAAAAAATTTATTATAAAACCATCTAATTGACTTTTTTACATCCAAGAAAAGTACTCATTTTTAATGTGTTAATATAGAAGGTAGTCAAATCATAATGAAATTAAATATTATGTAATGATATATTAATTTATTAACAATAAAATTTAGTGTTTATAACCATTAAAAACATCTTTTTATTAATATAAAGTAATTTTACATGTAATAAAATATATAGAGTGACATTTTTAATTAATTTATTACATAAAATAATATAATGTACATTATCAAATAAAAATAGATATAAATTCGCTTAATTTATTATATGGTGTGATGATGGACTATAGGGAAAGATAAAATGAAATAAATTATTGTTATTATGTAGCTTTGATACCCTATCAAATTGCTTTATCATCATTTTTACCATTTTATCCTTAACCATATTAATAAATTTTTACACTATTACAATTCATTATAAATAAAATTGAAACATATATTATAAAAATTTAGTATAATTGGATCTTAAAAATTAAATCTATTATATATTACTTAATTTTTATAATTGGTAAAAATAAATTTTATTATAGGATTTTATAATTTAATGAAATTATTTTTAGAAAAAATACTCGATTTTAATCATGTAAATGATTATAAAAATGAAATTTAATGTAAATTTACATGGAATTACAATAAATTATGATAAATAAAATGATAATTAATTTTTTTTAAACCAATAAAATTATAATTATCATTTTGAAAACATGTATGTATGAAATACTATTTCATATCAATAAAAACATTACATAGAGCTGAAAATTCTAAATTTTAGATTTATATTTTCAAAAAAATGTAAACAATAATAAAATTATTTCTATAATTTGTATAATTTTTCTACATATATTGTTTTATATTATTTCATTTTATTTTTGTAGAAGGATAATTACATAAAAGAGATATTATATTTAAAATAAATACATTATCACTATTTAATAAAAATCAATAACTTCAAAAAAAGGAAATAAAACCAAACTATTAGAATTTATGTATTATAATCATAAATATGGAATTTTTTTTATGAGGATAAATTTTTCACCTTTATACATTTATCTTTTGGATAAAAATATAATTAAAAACTTCATAGCATAAATATATTTTATACATTATGTTTTCTAAAGCATTTTTGAATTCGTTTTTATCAATTCTGATTTACTAATATCTTTAGAGGTCATCATAAATGTATATTTGATAATAATATTTTCTATACATATACAATAATTTTATTACACATATTTATACTCACCAATATATCAAAAAAATTAAAATTAATAATTAAGAACAAGTATTTTTTTTAATATAATGACGCTCATTTATGTTCGATGTTTCATATATCAGTATAACTCTTAAGAGTTATACATAAAATAAAACCATTGGGTTTTATATATAAAAATATTTACCCCAAGAACCTAGTGGTGGTATTTATAATACATTAATAGTATATATTTCATGAGTTTCTACTAGATCATTCAACATTGTAATATTTATAGACTAAATAATTATATAAATTACACTTTAAAGAATAATATACAAAATGAACACACTATGATAAAATTATTATCCCATTCATAATATCTTTGAAAATTATTCGTTTTTCTTTTACGGGTTACCCAGGGAAAGGATTAAATTAGGGTGAGTATAGATATTCACAAATGAATAGTATACATTTGAATTTATTAAAACATAAACCTATAATGAGAGATATATCATGAATAAATAAACCAATTGAATCCAAAGGGTATTTCAACTGATAGAATTTTTTATCTATAGATAGTAATGAATATAACTGACTCACATAGGGTTCAAAATCATAAGTAAATATAGATAATATTTTACGATTACCCAATCATCATGATCTACACATCACAAAATTGCATTGAAATGTGTAGGAATACACCAAAAGAAATAAATATTTTTTGTCTCATGTTACCCATTGATGTATTGAGTGGATATATAAAACTAACCGCCATATATTACAAATTTTTACAATGCATTCATCTTATTTCAAAATCAATCTACTATACATTTTCAATTTCCCCAACAAGAACCCCTCTTAGAAAAACAACATACAAAATAACAATAATTATCACTGTGTAAAAAAGGATAAAAATATTTTAACCTATCTTGATATATAAAGATTATTATTATGAAATACATAATCCAGATTCCTATAATTTCCCTAATCATATTTATCCTTATAAAAAATACACATATTACTAATATATATCTAATCAATAAGTATAATTTTTCTATAATGTGCCTTCCAAAAACTAATATGGGTTATAGAATATGGTATAAAGATATGTCATTAATTTCACTAATAAATTGATTTATGGAATCATGGTGAAAACCCTTTGAAAATGAAATATAATATACGTTTTGTAAAAAAATATTGACACTCAGACATTAAAAACATATTATTTGAAAATAAAAATAATCAATTAAATTAATTTACAATAATGATTAAGATTAATATTTTATTTGGATGATTAGAAACATCAATACATCATCTCATTGGTAGAAAATAAATAATTATTAAAAACAAGTCATATTATCTCCCATCAAACACTTACAACTATATAGGATTCCCTAGTAAATATATCACACTGAAGGGGTTGAGTTTGAATGACCGTAATGGTAATAAACATAGAAATAAATCAAAAAAAGATTATCAGTATGTAAAATATTGATATCTTATAAGGAATGATCATAATAATAAAATCATGAAATGGGTAAACAAACTAATAATATCATAAATTCATGAAATGTGTTGAAAAACAAAGACATGACATTGTAAATATATATATTAGGGGTCACCCCCTAGAAAATCCTCTGAAATATGAAAATTCAAAATGGTGGACTATGTTACACCCTATTCATATAAACAAAGTGGACAACGTCATGTAGAAGATTTAGTTGAAACCATTACTCCTCACATGACATAGTGTGAGTAATGAATCATTCCAAAATGAATTATAGTGATATATGATTTCAGTCCAAACAATCACATAAAATAAAATCAAACATTCTCATATGAAATGAGTAAAATAAACAATATATAAATCAAATGTATGATCAATGCAATGAGAATTATATTCGGTTAAATATCATCATTCATTTAATAGCTGAAGGAAACTTAAAAATTATTCCCAATAGTGGAGGGAAGTAAATCATTTTTTATATTCATTATTGAAAATTAATTTTAGTACCTATAGACTAAGTTCGAATATGAGTAATTTCACGATAATGATCGTGGTTAAAACCCAATTACAACATACATAAAGGGTGAACATTTATAAGAGAATGTAATTTTAAATGTATAAATTCCATATTGTATTAAATATAACCATAATATGACAAATATAATTTTCTATAATATAATTTTTTATTTTAGAATCTATTCAGGGTTTAAATAAATTTTATTAGGTTGATTTTTGTCATGAGACTAGAATGTGAAATGTTACCATGAATAATTTATTTATTTATATGGCTATCTGGAATGGAATTAATAACATGTGTAACACCGTAAATGAAAATGATATTAATCTAGATAGATATATATATATATATATATATGGTAGAATAGTATTAAAACAGAAAACATTGTGGTACTGAATATTCAATTCATAAGAGAAAAATAAACTGACTGTAATACCAGAATGTCTTGTAGGAGGCCTAGAATATCCATTACTAATATTCAAAACACTATTATCTATATTTGAAATTGTAAAGAATGGATTTACTTGAAAACTATGGGAAGGTAAAAATGATGTTCACATGATATAAAACATGGTTTGGTTTTCTATTTAAAATGAGGACAATGATGGAATATGAGAAAATTGGGCTAGAATGGGATGACATCACACAAATAGATTTGGATAATTCTGAACGAAAATTAATTTTCAAATAGCATTATAACTATTACTCAAACAATATTTAAAATTAAAGTCATATCGTATGATAAAAATAGGTAATACCAAAAGAATGTAAAGATAAACCACATTAAGAGTCATTATGACTAAAGAATGATGAATTAGTTATGGAAACCCCTGATATTTTATGTAAGACATCAATTAGGTGTGTAATATAAAATTAATCCCAATGAAAGAAATTTTTATAAGACCCCATTACAGTAATGATAATATAAAATCATATTTCATGGGAATCATGAAAATAATATGGATTTATTTATCCCACGAATTAAATCATGGATTATGAAAAAATTACTCATGGGAAGTATATATGCCATATAATTTAGAAATTTCCTTATAATGTTTAATCATTATTCAATGAAAAATCATTGAGACAAAAAACAATTACCTTTTTCCAATTTTTTTCTGAAATAATATAATTTAAAAGTAATCTGGAAGACATGATAAGATATTGGGTTTTTTATAGAGAATATTTTCAATGGGTGTTTTTTCCGAAATTAATTTTGAAAATGATTCCAATGACATAAATTAGATTAATTGATACATACTTAAACTAATTTAACATTATATAAATTTTAAAATATAACTAAACTTTATAAATATTTTGAAATAAAAATGAGGTTTCCAATCAAAATTTATAATTTTCCATTATTCATAAAAATAAAAACTTTTTTTAGAATAATGAAAAAACTACCCTAAGATATAGTTTGTTTAATAATTTTCTAAAAAACACATTTTTTAATTTTTTTATAAATATATTAAAAATAAAATTTAAATTACGTGTTAAATGTGCGGTTATATTATCTTTTAGAAAAATAAAAAATTTTAGAAACCATTTTTTTTATTTGATATAAATAAAATTTTATTTATATTTTATAAATATGAAATAAAAAATTGGATCTGATATATTTTTCCAATATATAAAATATTATTTATACTCATCAACTTTATAAATAGTCAATAATTATAAAATTAAAAAGTATTATTTTAGTGATTGGTAGTGTTTAATTTATAATTGGGGATTTGTGTTGTGTATGAAATTAAAGAGATTGAATTTACTAAAAAATAAATATATCGTAATGTCATGTGGTGTTATATTTTGTTTTAAAATTTATATTTCATGACATGTACGATATCAAATACAATTTTCTTATTTTATAATATTCAGGTGTTACATTGTCCCTATCATAAACGAATTGCGTCCTGTATATTTTAAATTAATCTTTGTAATAAAGGGATTGATAGTTCAAAATACCATCGTGTAAATACCGAAAACATAAAAAATATTAACAATATATCCACTTAAAATTGATAATAGGAAGTAAAATTGGACATAAGGAATAACAGTTATCTTGGTATCTACATTTGAGAACATTGATGGGAAGGGAAGATGTGGACATAGAGGAAAATAAAAAATAATTTTATGGAGTAATTCAGGTCATAGATCACATGAAAATTATTGGTAAATGGAATTTTAATGGCCTCATAACTATATATCAATGTGATTAAAATTACCATCAATATCATCATATAAGAAAGTAATAGGAAAAAAATTTAATTGACATTTTCCCATAGTTAATGGGGTTTTTTAATGTATATGAATATAAGGAAATACACTAACATGATATGTTTTAGAATTATAAGCATAATTATATAATTTGGTTGTGCTTATTTAAAATTACAATTTATCCATTACTCCATGAAATGAGAATCAATCTTTTTTATAATCTAATCAATAAAATTCATATTTAATGGATCATAATATGCATATAATAGATATATGTATTTTCATATGTGAATATCTGATTATCAAATCAAATAATATTAGCACAATTTATCTAATATAATATATTAATCTCAAAAATATCTTCCAATGATATGCATAATCCATTTCAAAAATGGTTACCCATATAGACAATCAAAAAGAATAAAATCTCTAACCTAAGAATGAATGTCATTGAATTTTAAAAATGACCTTATTATTAATCCCGTGAAACATGAAGTATCTATTAGTCACCATGTACCAATAATGTAAATTACTTCATCATTTTTTTCCGAAAAAATAAAAATAACTATATTATAATAAATCCTTATCCATGATTCATTATTCCATAAATAATAATAATTATTTTTTTAATTCCTTAATTATAAAAAATCTGGGTAACTCATTCATTGATAGCATAAACCATATCGCTAATGAATCAATAATCATTTCCAATGTATTATGTATAATCCAATTTACATTATCCAAATCATTCATCTTTTCACCCCATCATCGACATCTCAATGTTAATAACATCCTTAGTGTTATCAATCATTCAATCATATGTATTCCAATATTAAACACTACAAACTAAATAATTTTTCATTATCATTGTTACCATTCAACATAAGATATAAAATCATTAAATATATGAGAAACAATACAATATTTATAAAATTCATAAATTTAATTACAAAGAGAAAATTGATAAAATAATCATATTAAAGAATTATTGTATCCAAACTTATGGACATTACTCCTTCCACCTCAAATGTTATAATACCATAATATTGGCAATGATTTATTCATTATGTTTGAGGTATATTACTTTTACTCTTGGGGAATTAATTTTCTTAGTTCCCCCTCTCGTTAAATATGATTCATTGAATAAGGAAACTTATTTTCCATCCATTAAAATCATGATTAGGGTATAATTTATCTATAATATTGTACAAAACTATAATTCCCTTTAATAATGTAAAGCAGGTTTATGTCCCCAATTATCACATGTGGGAATTCCCTACTTATTCTCCATCCCATTATCCATATTCTTACATGTTTTCATTTTCTTCTTAGGCATACCATAAATTATATAGCACATAGATAATTCATTTTTTGACTAGTAAGTACATTACAATATGTATTCATATGATGATAATGCGGAAAATACATGTTCTCCATGATGCATTAACTTAATCCAATCAAAATCACTATCATTATTAATTTTTCTGATTATGTTAACTAATGTGATTCCCACCCCTTCTATGAGGTTTCAATTCTAAATAATGGAATACAATTGATTATATAATTACCATATAAACCATAATGTATAATACCAAAACCTATGAATTTGTTACATAAATTGATAATTTTATGAATATATATCCACATATCTAAAAAATTATTACCTTTGGAGATATTTTTTATCAAAATTATTAATAATTTTTTTATTTAAAATGTGAATAATAATAAGAATATTTTCCTTGGTATTCGAAAATATAATGAACCAGGGCCTCATAGTCCAGCACACATCGAAATTCTCATGTTTAGGGTGTCCTGGACCACATCATTGAGTCAAGAGGATGTTAGTATCAGTGGTAGGGTGTCGTCGTTGTATCACATATTGGTGGCTTGTCGATCGGTCTCCCCTATCGGTGTGTTACTGATCGTGCTCGCTGATCGGTGTGTCGCTAATAATCCTCAACAATCGGTGTGTCACCAGTCAACCTATGCAATTTATGTGCCCCTGATCAGTCTCTCTGATCGGTGTGGCATTGATTGGTCTCTCTAATCCATGTTTCACTAATCGGTGGGTCACCGATTGGTCTCTCAGATAATTGTGTCACTGATATGTCATGCAGATTAGTGTTGCACCTGAACCTTTCTATAGTTTTTCCGCAACACCACTTTTTATGTATTCCTTACTCTTATTAATGAGTTCTAAGGCTATTTCATACCCAGCGACCCTTGAGTTACCAAAACGTGTGGCATGTCACACCCTTTTTCATGTTTTCTAGAATCCTGTGTTTCCATGTTTTTCCATTATTTTTTTCTCCTTTTAAGGAAAATGTAATAAATCACATCCTTTATCTCACCAATCATCGATGATAATTATTGAATATCAAAAAATTATATCGTGTGAAACTGCTCGGCCATGTGGTCGAACAATGATCTAATTTTTAAGAAATTAACAATTTCACATTCCATATCTCTATGATTGGGCCTCTTATCAGATCAAGATCCTCCTCTCTCGTGGTCCTTTTCATTCCCACTAGTTGCACTTTAAGTCCTCCCTCAAAAGATGAGTCATGCACCCATGCTCAAGCCCTTTCCGCTTGGCCTTAATGGAGTTTTTCATGCGGCTCACACAACCATTGTTCTTGGCATGAGGTGGAAATGTCGAACCATGATCATCAGCACAGGGGTTTTTCATTCGCATATCTCCACTCTGCATATTGCATGGAGGGTGTGATAGTGATTTATCATGGGAGGTATATTAAATCCAAATATGATAAAGATAATAAATGGTCTATAATGAATTAAAGGGTATAAATGATGGGGTGTTTCTGTACTCTTCTATCCTCACTTATATGTTGTTAACTGTATGGGAATATGCCCCCTAAAAATTGTGGAAGATGTGGGTCCTTTCTTGTGCACTAATAAACCCGTGTTTTCTGTATAAACATTAGATTTGAATGGATGTAACATGGAAACTGTTTAATCATGTATAGTTGAATGAAAAATGGATTCCCAATGAATAATAATTGTTTTGTGATCCCACCAGTTAACAAAAAACGAGTGAACTTGATAAATTGTGTGCAAATTTCTATAAATTTCATTTATCTATTCTAGTAATATGAGTGGTTAATCTCATTGATGCTTGTTGGGTGGTGTGGACTGGGATGGGATCTCTGATTTTCCAATTGTTGGTTTGTTGATCTGTGCTAGTAGGCTGGGTCATTGTTTCATTCCAGTACATTGAGAGATCTCAGAAACACCTTTTCTAATTGTGACTTTACAGTAGAACAATTTATTAATGCTTAAATTGATTCATGTTTTTTTCATTAGTTATTATTTTTTCTGGAGACAAAGCCAGTTTTTTTCCAAATAGTGAATGAATATCTTAAATAGAATAACATGAACATTATAATGTGAATGGGTACTATAGGGGACTGTTTTCCAGAAATGTGTTATGCTCTAGTTGTGTTTGTTTTATATTTGTCAATTTAGGAATAGTAATGAGAGTATTTTTGTATTAGATGGTTTTAGAACCCTTAGTTTGGGATGAGTGTATGATTACCTATTTGTAAATTTTTTTGTTTTTTTTCTTTTACGCACCCCAACCATGTTGAGCACTTTGTTTCGAATGACCACATTTCATGGGGAGGGAGTTTTTCCAACAATCTAATGAGTGGATGGTTATTTTATCCTTTTTTCTCCTTCTCCCTAGTATCCCAAAACTCTTTAAATAGGTTGTGATAGCCAAAGAATCATTATAGTCTAATATTCATTAGGGGTGCTATGTTGTGGTGGTTGGATGAAGTGAGTGTAGGAGGGATGTTTCCTACGTGTCTTCAGGATGTGGCCACGGTGTCTTCAACCATGGAGGTAGTTATTCTAGTGTAGGTGACTGTAGGTATGATTATGTATGGTTGTAGTGACTCAGTTGTTTGCGGGTGGCATACATTGTTGTGGTGGCATAGGTTCTTGTGGGCGGGATGTGTGGTTGTGGTTTCCCATAAGGTTGTTGTTGGGGAGGTATTGGGATAGTAATGAAAATGGAGGGGGATGTCTGATGTGTTGGATGTATAAAATTAACAGGGGTAAACGGTGGAGGTTGACCAAATATTTTGGTGCTATTAATATTACCATACATGAATTTCATTATTTAGTTAGTTTCAGTGATGAGGATGGGTGGATAGATTCCTTTCATGGGTTTTTTGGATATCACTATTTTCTCACAAGGCATTAAAATTCATCCCCACATGTGCATGAGAGAAATTATTTTTCCTTATTGATTATACCTGTATTCTCAACACACATATATATAACTAGTTTTCTATTTTCCAAGAGTACTTTTTGGACCAAGACGGACCATACAAGCTTGGACGTCTAGACAGTATGCGTTGCTGCCTTTTTTACTACATTTCACCAGTGTGTTCCTGTACATCGATTTAATTTTTTTAACATTAATGGTGAAATGTATTTTTGGCCTTACACTTACATATAGTATTGGAGTTTTTGGGTTTTACCAAATTATCTCCTGATCATTTTTTTAAAAAGGGTACCACATTATATATAATGTCTGATTATATTCCACTAGTTCTAGTCACCACTCCAAGCCCCTATTGAAGATGAGACTCGGGGGGTCATTATTTATCCTTCAACGTGATGTGGGAAGGGTATCGAAGCTCAATGTCCCTTCTATCATCTTGGTGAAGGTGGGTTGTGACATAATAGTATCAAAGGTGATGGTTGATATATTGGATGGATTTCGAGGTTAGGCCCAATGAGGATAGAATGGGATGGTAGGGAAATAGTGTTAAAAATCATGGTGTGTGAAATTGTCCAGGAATGTCTAGCTATAAAATAGATTTTAGGCCCCCCTGTGATCGGATGTGGTGACTATGGGACTACCAAATGTCTAGGCGAGGCTAAAATGATTAATTTTTAGAGACATTAGGAAATGTACATGCATCATAATGAATTGTGTTATTGTGTGTCTTGAGTGTTTTTAGAATTTAAACTTACTAAAATGTTTTACAAAATTTTATATGGAATCTTGTACAGTACTCAAGCATATAAATTCCATGTTTACCTTGTAGTTATGTCACCTAGATGATGTCCATGAGTAGTGTGGGTGATTGATACCCACATGTTTGATCTAGTTGATCAATAGAGGATTGACTAAGGGGAAGAGTATGAGAAGTTGAATAAAACTCTACATTCCTTCTAGCAGCAGACCCTTGGGAAGTACAAGGGTAGTGTTTCTGACATACAGGCATGGGTATGGCAAAAGGAACTAATAAGCACATTTCCCTTGATTCGTTCTCTGATAGAGTACTGGGATCCATTGGTAGTTATTTAGATACGGGAGCAGCGTGTCAATGTTGTACGATCTTCCTTTAAGAGATGATGGAGACTGAGGCTTTGTGGATTGACTTTGAGAAGGAGTTCCCGGTGGAATTCCTTTCTTCTACAATGAATGTCGAGAAGAGGCCAGAGCTAATCTGCATTTATCAAGGGAGAATACCGGTATGATTTATGGGGATCCAGTTCATGGATCCCTTTTTCTTCACTCCTAACCTCTTTCTAGATGAGAAGTCTTGGTCGAGACGTTTTGATGAGGCACTCTGACCTTCTCTTCAGTTTGTTGTTACTCCCTTCACCCTACCGACATACATGGAGGTCCAGAAAAAGGATGAAGTGGTGATGAGGATTCATATTATGGGTGGTGTCCTCTGAGAGGGGAGCATGTATGGTTCATTAAAAGGGAATGGTGTCCATAGAAGTCCACCAGAATTGGGGCCTTCTAGGATTCGACCGATAGTGGGAAGGCATCAGCAGTTCCAATTGAAATCTCCCAATCCATGCCCATTCCTTAAAGGCCTATGAATGAGATGTTTCTTCTTTGGATTTCATAAGAATCTATGGAATTAGTGCCATAATTGAGTGGACTACAATGGGGGTGGGTAGGCTCGGCACCCACATCAATAATAGCAGTTTCTAGCATTTCATTATCAGTAGCAACAGCTGGGACAATGAATTCACACTCCTCCGAGAGTAGATAGTTCCATAGGAGGCCGACCCAAGGGTGCCCATCAAGGACATCAACCAAGGCACAGTTTGGGAGGTGGTCGACGACCGATGGTAAGAGTATTTAGGCATGGTTAGTTGAAACCATATAGGTAGCAGTTACAGTAGGGTCGTAATTCATTTGAGGTACGATCATATTTTTTATTAATATTACATGTGGATTGTTTAATTTAGGCTCTTCACACTATTTTTTATATCCATTCTAGCCTTTTCCTAAGGCCTATACATAGATGGACTCTCAATTCCCTCAGTGTTGAGTATGCCATTTTTGGGGCCAGACCAGCCTGTTTGATGTTTGTATGGATGGAGAATGATGTTGGGGACGCATCAGTCTAGTGGGGATCTCTTTCTGCAAAAACAATTTCCTTACGATGTCATCCTAGGAATTGACTATCTATATCTCTACATTCTATTATAAACTTCTTCTGGAGAAGGGTCGTGTTTTTTGATATGGGCTTCCAACATGTAGCTTTTTTTGGAGAGAGGGGTTACCAGGAGGTCTGTCGGCATGTTGAGCCCTTTCCTTCCTTGGAATTATAATTTTCAATGGAGTCAAAATAATCATAGATGAAGAAAGTTCAGGAAGTTTTCGGAGAGTTTTTGGATGTTTTTTCCAAGATCGTGTGACTCTAACCACTTGACATGATGCTGAGTTTTGGATAGATTTACATCCTGGGGATCGACTGATTTTGACGGCTACATATTGGTTGGTGCCTTCTATGATACAAGTATTTAGCATTAATATTGATGACCAGATTAAGAAGAGTTCGGTCTGACCCAGCCTCTCACTTGGGGGTGCTTCATCCTTGTTCACAATGAAGGAAAATGGTGGTCCTAGGTTATGCATATACTACCAGAGACTGAATCTGGTAACAGAGGAGAACTGTTACCCTATCCCAAGGATAGAAGATCTCGTTGACTAGTTGAGGCAAGACGACCGGTTCTCATAGATCGATATGTGGTCTGGGTATCCCCAGTTAAGGGTGAAAGATAGTGATATCCCAAAGGCTAATTTCAGGTTCATGTTAAGGAACTTCGAGTTCATAGTCATGTCGTTCAGTATTATGAATGCACCTGCTGGGTTAATGGGTCTAACGAACACTATTTTTCGTCTGTTTTTGAATTTTTTTTTCATTGTGTTTATTGATAATTTCCTGATCTAATCAAGATTAGAGGAGGAGTATACTGAAAACCATATGATGTTCTTGGGTATCCTTCGACAACAAAAGTTCTATGGGATATATTCCATGTGAATCTTCATGACACGATAAGTGCACATTCATGGACATGTGGTGTCTCATCAATGTTTAGTGGTCGATCTGTCAATGGTTGAAGTGGCTATTTCTTGGGAAGCACCCAAGAACGTGACTATGGTTCATTGTTTCTGTGGTTTGGCAGGCTATTATCAGAGGGTCGTACCCAACTTCTCTCTATTTGTAGCTTCATTGACTGCTTTGAAACGAAAGGACTAGGCCTTCGTGAGGTGGGAGAAGTGTTGGGTAGCCTTCATCTATATGAAGGAATGGTTGGTCAGTGAACTAGTTCTCATGTTTTTAGAAAAAGGGGTGTTGTTTTATGTGTTTTTTAATGCCTCTTGTCTTTCCTTGTGGTCTATGCTAAGGAAACATTAGGGAGTGATGTATTATGGTTCTAGACCGTTACATCGTCATAAGTGTAACTATGCCACTGATGACCAAGTAATTGTAGTAGTAGTGTTTGGATTGAAGTTGTGTGGAAATTAAATCATCAGGGAGCACTTTGTGGTCCTCACAGATCATAAGAGATTGATACATATAATTACCCCGCAGTACATGATGTTGCGATAGAGAATGTAGGTGGTGTTTCTTTGGGGAAAAGACCTCAAGATCAATTACAATGATGTTAAGTGGAGTTTTGTGATCTATTACTTGAGATGGAATATTTAGAGTAGATCTATTTAAGAATCTATGGATGCTCTGAAGGTGATGGAGAAGTTTGATTCCATACCACTGGATGCAATGGTGGATGGTGATAGATGTTGTCTGTTTCAGATGACAGTTCAGTCCTCTCTACTATTATAGGTGGAGGAGTCTATGTGTGGAGACATAGAGAGTGAAGTGATCCGCCTTCAGGTTAACAAGGTAAATACTCAAAAAGGGTGGTTAGATGATCGTTGGTATCATATCCTATTCACTGGGAAGTTGTTTTTCCCGAAGACGATGTGTGATGTATTTCTTTGTATGCTCCATAACTCACCCCAAGTGGTACAACCAAGAGTTTCCAACACGTATCGAGGCCCTACAGAATAGATTTCATGGCCCATGGTGAAACAAGTAGTGGTAGAGTTTGTGGTATGGTGCCTAGGGGGTCAGTAGGAGAAGGCTAAACACTATGTCCAACGAGGATTGTTGCAGCCTTTAGTTTCCCATGAGTGTTTGTGGGATGAAATCCATATGGATTTTTTCATAGGACTAATAGGGTTCATGGAGGTAGAAATTCTATCTTGGTTGTGGTAGACTGGATGATGAAATTACCTCACATAATAACGACCAATGAATCTAGTGTAGTGGATACATTAGCACAAAGATAGGTGGATGAGGTGGTTTAGTAGCATGGAGTTCTATGGACCATATTCTCATATCAGGATTCACATATTATCTCACGAGTCTGTAGGGGATTGGAGAATGCTTTTGGCACCTATCTCCACAATAACACCACTTTCCACCCGCAGAAAGATGGGAAGATAGACTGAACCATCCATATGTTTGGGGATATTCTATAGGAATATGTTTGGGACGTTGGGGGGTCATGGGTGTCGCATTTTACCATAGAATAGTTTTATTATAATGATATCTATCACTATACAATTTCAATGCCTTGTATGGGAGGCCACGTGGTTGGACCATGTGTTGGACTGAGGTTTGGGATGTCGGAGTTCATGACCCAGAGGTAGTGCAGAGCACACCAGAGAAGTTTCATATTGTTCGTCCGAGGATGAATGCATCCAAAATCTGGCTGAAGTTGTATGTCGATAATTGGTGGAGGCCATTGGAGTTCGACTTTGGATACCATGTGTTTTTAATGTTTCCACTTGATTTGGGTAGTAAGAGTTTGTCAAGGGTAGAAATATCACTCTTAGGTTCATCAGGCCTTTCGATGTGTTGGGGAGAGTTAGGGAGGAGGCATATTAGCTAGCGTTGCCACCTCAGTTTGAAAGGACCCACATTGTGTTTCATGTTTCCCAACATCGTCGATATCTACATGATGAATCCCATGTCATTGACTGGGGAGAGTAGGATATAGGTGAGGACACTACATTCATGGAGAGGCTAGTAAGGATAGAGAATTGAAAAGAGAAGGTGCTTCGTGGATAGACCTATCCTTTTGTTTGTGTGTTTTGGAGGCATGGTGGGCTCACAGAGAGTAAATGGGAGAGAGAAGCTCAGTTAAAAATCCCTTACCTAGAGCTATTTTGGGGTTTGTTTCAAGCCTTCACTATTGTTCATGTTTCTGTAACTTGTTGTGATGTAATGTTGACCATGTCAAGTTATGAGATGAGTTGTTTCCATTAAAATTTGAATGTGTATGAAAAGACCTGATGTGTGGGGAAGGGAGTAGATGATTCCTAGTCATGACACAATAGCGATGATGTAATTAATCATGTGTGGGTGATTCAGTGTTTCCCAAAAAGGATAGTATCTTGAAAAGGAGGATGGATCTCCCTGATCCGTGTGTTGGGACAATTTTATCCTTCGGGTATGTGGCTATTTGGGTTGTTTTCTCTACAAGACGTAACTTACGAGGTGGTTTTTTTTACCCCTCTATTTTCTTTAGGTTAATTATTAATTATTGTGTTCATGAATAGTCTGAGGGGTATCTGATGTAATGGATCAAGACCTCCTGTTCAATTACATTGCCAAATTTTTGTGTTTGGGTGTCCCAGACCCCATCAGTGTGTCAGGAGGATGTCGATATCTATGGTTGGGTGTTGTAGTGGTATCACCTATTGGTTGGACACTGATCGGTGTGTTTTTGATCGTGGGGTCATCCGTCGGTGTGTCGTCGATTGATTTTTTCCTGATAGATCTCATCAATTGGTGTGTCACCAACCACTCTCATCGATCCGGGTGTTACCGACCAGTCATGAGGATTAGTTTATCACCATCCTAACTCACTGATCGGTGTGCCACCGACTAGTCTCACTAATCGGTGTTTCACTGATCGGTATCACCGATCGGTGCATCCCCCAATGAATTCCACAATAATTCATGAAACCCATTTTAATGTCATTGTTACCATTTTTAAAAGAGGTCTATGGCTATTTTAAACCCATCAAAACTTGATTTACCAAAACATGTTTCTTGTTACACCATTTTTCCATGTTTTACAGCTTCTTGGGTTTCACAGTTTCTCCCATGTTACATGTTTTCCCCAATTAAAGGAAATATAATAACTCACTATCGTTATATACTCCATATCCAATTATAATTATTAAATCTCATAAATTTTAAACGTGTGAAACCACCCATCTTCGTGGTCGAACAACGATCTTCTTTTAAATCAACTCAATATTTCATGTCCTGTAACTCTAGAATTGGGACATTTATCAGAACAATATCCTCTTCCCCCTTGGTCATTTTCCTTCTCTCTAGATGTTCTTGAAGTCCTTCCCTAAGAGACAGGTCATGCGCTCTTCTTGAGAATTTCTTAGTAAGCCTTAATGTTTGTATTCATGCTACTCATGTGACCACATTTCATAGTGCGAGGAAGAAACATTGATCCTTGATCATCGAGGTAGGGGTTTCCCCTTCATCTCTCCTCACCATGCAACTTTCAGGGTGGGTGTAATAATGATTTCCCTCTAGACGTTGATTGAAACCAATCCATAACGAAGATAATTAATAGACTATAAATAATGAAGGGGTATGAATGCTGGTGATTATTTTGTGCACTTTTATTATCTCTTATATTCATGGATTTGTATGGTCTTATGCCCATTGAAAATAGTGGATATTGGGGGTCCCTTATTTTGCACTAATAAACCATTATTTTTTGAATAAAATTGCGATAGGAATGGATGTTTAATAGATACGGTTTAATCATGTAAAGTATATTGAAAAATGAAATCCCAATTAATAATAAACCTTGTCTGATCAGCCCTGTTAACCAATGAATTGAAGGAACATAATGAATGGTGTGGAAAAATATGGAAACATCATTCCTTAATTCTGGTAATATGTTTGGTTTCAATCATTGATTCTTTAGTGATGATGTGGAGGGGGGAGGGAACTGTTGATGTTCTATTGTTTGTTTGTGGATCTGTTCCAACAGGTTGGGGCTTGGTTGGGTTCTAGTACATTGTGGGATATCACGGACACCTTATTATGTTGTGATGTTACAAGATAATTGGGTGTAAATAATTAAATTGTTACATGGACATTTATCATAGATTTTTTGTTTTGGATTGTGGATTTTCTTATTATATTCTTGGTAGAGAATGGATGTTTTCAATGGAATAAATTGAAGATGATAATGGGAATGAGTACATTGGGGGATTGTTTTCTAGTGGTGGTTATCTAGTTGTGGTTGTAGCATATTTGAGAATGTTTGAATAGTAATAAGAGTGTTTTTGTATGATCTAGTTTTGGAACCCTTAGATTGGGATGAGTGACTGATTACCTTTATTTAAAAATTTTTATTTTTGTGATTCTTATATACACGCCACCCACGTTGAGAACATCATGTCAAACACCACCATTTCTTGGGGGAGGGTGTTTTTTTCAATATTCTTGTGAATGTCTAGTTATTATCCCCTTTTATGATCCCTCTCCCAAGTATCTCATGACTCAATGGGCAGGCTGTGATGGTCAGGGGTCCATTAAAGACCAATACTCTTCAACAAGGGATTGTTGTGGTGGTTGACTCAACTGGGTGCGTGTGTGGTGTTTCCAAAGTTCTAATAAGATGATCCCCATGTGTGTTTGGGTGTGGAGGTAGTTTTCCGGGCCTAGGATTCAGTGGGTGTGGTTATGTATGGTTGTGGTGTACCAGGTGTCTATGGTCGGGATGTGTGGTTGTGGTTTACTGGGTGTCTGCGGGTTGGATGCATGATTGTGGTGGTTCATAAGGTTGTTTTTGGGCTGACTGTGGGAAAACAGTGAAAATGGAGGGGGGGGGGTCTGATGCATAGAATGTCTTCAATAACCTGTGGGAATTTTGTGCAATGTACCAAAATATCGAGGTTCTATTACTATTACATTACCTTACTTGTGTTGTTTTGGGAGTGTGCCTTGGTGAGGCTAGGTTCATAGTTTCTTTGCTATGTGTTTTTAGTTATAATTATTTTCTCCCAAGACATTAGAATGCATCCCCACTTATGAACACCATATTTTGGTGTACCATATAGAGTATACCTATATACCCCGCTTATGTATATATAACATCATTTAGGTTTCCTGGAGGACTGTGAAGATCAGGCGCGAATTTACTATCTTGTACGTTAGGACAATTTTCATTGATGCTTTTCTTTTTTTGGTACTTTAACTAGAGTATTCTTATACCTTGTATCCATTTTTTACATTCATGTGGTAATGAATTTTTGAATTACACTTACATATATTTTATAATTTGTTTGTATTTGAAAATATTATCTCCCGATCTTTTTCTAGAAACAGGTAATTCCTTTCATATAATTTTTTATTATACACCTTTGGTGTTAGTCTCAAATATGAGTCCTATTGAAGGTGGGACATGGGGGTAATTATATCTCCTTCAATATTAAGAAGGAAGGTTCTGGCAGTGCATTATTCCTTCTCTCATCTTGGTGAAGGTTGGTCTTGACAAAATAGATCCTTAGTAAGAATATTTTTCTACACTAAAAGATGATTGGTTAAATATAGATTCACCAACATCCGAGTAAATACATTTAGGTATGTTTCTTCTAGAACCACATCCATGTGTAATATCTATACATGGATGTCATTCTAGAAAATACACACAATAATTTCCATCCAAAATTATAATGATTTTCATTTATTATTTTTATCAATTTCTATAATGGTGTTATGATCTCTAATATATTTTTTACTAAATAACATTCCCATTGTTTATAGTATGCTTCCTATGATAAAATCATTAGTCACCATAACCAAAATAATATTGTTTCAATGTCAAAAATTATTACATTGACATAATTTATATAAAATCATTTCTAGAATGACTGAATAGTGTGGTATTTTTAGTAAACCAGATAAATAAATTGATTCCCATATTTAATTTAGTTAATTTAATTACAACATAAATTTTTTCATGAATATCATTATTCCATAATGTATATATTTGATATTATGTTATAGTACACCACATTGATTTTTTTGAATGGAAAAAAAATTATGGTGACGTAAAATTCTTAGTAATGGAAATATAATAAAATGAAGAAATCATTAATCAATATAGAATAAAAAATATATAATGGTTAATAACTAAACAGACAAGCTAAAAAATAAAATAACATCTTTAATTGATAAGCCATAAACAATAACCAAAGGTAATAAATGGAACACATATCCCGTTTAATAAATAATCATAGAAATAAATTCATATTCTAGGAATATAATTGTGAAAATATTATAGATAATAATATTAACTGAAATAAATTTATTGAGTAATTATTTTATGTCATGTCTCACGAAGATGTTTGCACAAAAACATTGAAATTTCACAAGACTACTGAAATTTATAGAAAAAATATTTTTATAGTCATATTTATTTTTTTCATTAGACATACCAATACATCGATGGTCTATATATAACAGCCCCAAACTGTCACTGGTGGTAAAAATAATTCCTCACATATCGAATAATCTATTTTAATTAATAAATAAATATCCTTATTATCAACTATTCATAATGATCATGTGATAGATATTCATCATCATTTCCCCAATTTACCACATAACAATAAGAGTAAATCACCATATGAAATAATGACATCTAGTTTAATAAATAAGTATATACATTAAATTAATATGGATATTTAGTGGAAATTAAATGTCCAATAATTATAAGATGAATAACATTTCATGGGTGTGTAACTAAAAAGATATTTGAATCAAGGATGTAAATTTTAATTTTATCAGTCATCAAAATAATCATTATCCATCTTGGGGAATAAAATTAATGGTATAAGTAAATCATATCCCATATGTATTATATATAAAATTAATAGTTATCTCTTTAAGTGTGATTTAATAAAAATATACATAAAATAATTCTGTTGAATTATATTATCTTCATTTTAAAAATAAATCTTACAGAAAAAATATATTTGGAAGGAAATATTCATTGATAATATATTTTAAAAATTAATATTTTCGATTATATTATTGAAAATATTATCGTCAAAAATAAAATTCTAATTTATAAAATGAAGATTCAATTACTTGAAATTCATATTATTTGGTAATTTTTTATATTCAATAAATGATTAAAAGAATATCAAATTTTCAATGAAGTATAGCAAGAAAATATCGTAGTATAGAAAATGAAAAGAGGGGGCCATTGAAACTTTTTCCTAAGAATAATAAATTTGTAAGCTTTTAGTTAATATTTAATTTTAAAAAGGATCAAAAACATTTTGGAAAACATATTAATGACGCATTGTTTTTGAAGAAAATATTTTTCCCATGAAAATGAGATATGTTGGTATATATTCTTAAAAAAATTTAATAAACCATTTTATGTACCAATTAGTGGTAAAAAGTTGTAATATTACATGAAAATATCATGAATTTCTATTGGAGATAATAATAAAATTTAATTTCTATTAATTGGATAAAAAATTTATTTTATCTAAAATTTATTAATAAACAACATCGATTAGAATGATATTGTGAAATAAATCTTTTCAATGATCATTATTTTGAAGGGATAATTAATGATCGAATTCATTATGGGCATAATGATTAAATAGTAATAATAAATTAAGAACAAATCTTAAGATAATAAAAATTATATTTAAATTTGATCTTTTGAAATTATGAAAATATAAAATGTAATATAAACCGTTGAATAAAAATTGTGTTAAAAAATTAGATAGTAGTTTTTATTATCAATGAAAATCCCCCTAAAATAAAATTATTAAAATTAAAGATAAAAATTCCATAAATTAGATATAATAAAATATTACATGTACAATTTCATAATCTAAAACATTTAAGGAAACTTGTTGTTGACATTAAAATATAACTCAATGAAATAAAATTCAAATGAAATCCCATACATTACGCTTCATTTGGGTTGAATGAGACATTAACTCATTTATAGTGGTTTGTAAGTTGTTATTAACAAATAAAATAACCATATTATTATTAATAACATCATATAAGATCATTTTATTATATATTATCTGTATTTTGTAAATAATAACGCTAGATTTCCTATGTTTTATTTGTTAATTTCTTGGTAATCACATGTCTATTTATTCATGAACTATAATGCTCCTTATCATAATATATTTTTATATAATATCCACATTATTAATTCTAATTCAATAATTACCTTATTTTTATACAAATTATAATTTTAAAACCAATCATGAATGATGGTTTTTAATAAATGAGGTATATTCCTATAATTGAGTGTTTCGGTCCTAGAACCACATGAGTAATGTTGTCATTTTTCAATGATCACCGTGGAAATAAGGAATTTAATATTTTATCCTAAATATTTATAATAATATAATTAATAATAATTTATTTAACATAGTGTGGTGATCAAAACCCATTAACATCATTTAGTGAATTTGGAAGTCCACATTCAAAAGTATGACATTATCATCATTCATTTAGTGAAAGGATAAGAAATAAAATGATATATTTATATTATATTTTCATAATTACTACCATTTAATTGATATAATAACAATTTCATGTATATATAATTTAATCACTGACTTTATCCTTATTAAATTCTATGTATTTTATTATTGATAAATGTATCATATCCCTTTAATAAGATGTAGTCCACCATAGAGAGAAGCGACACTATCGTAACCCATAAGGAGTGAAAATTAATAAATATATATGATTTAATTAATAAATTGGTATATATATAAAATATATATATATATATAATATATAATATCTAAAATATCTATCATCATATCCAATTGTTAAATTCAGTAATGGAAAATCGAGCGACATATGTTTGTGAGGCGGTATTACACCTAGCACATAAATGAAAAATTTGTAACCCATTTGTTGAAAGTGGGGTAGGTTTTTGGTAATCCCCAATTTATAGGAGAATCTACATATATATAAGATACATATTATATTATATTATATTATAATCCTATAATAAGAATTCATACTGGTGGTTAAATAAATAAAATACAAATTTATTTGAAGAACATTGCTTCATCATCAGGTGAACTCCTTTGAATTCCACTAAAGTGATCCTAAGATGGATTTATGTCCGAAACAAATTTTCTAGGATGATGGGAGGGGAATACTAAAGTTACATTTCCAATAATTTAAAATTTTATATGTTCTAATATATCAATACATGAGGATTTGGGGTGGCTTTTTATGAGTTAGATGTGTGGCACACATGTAATATTTTGAAAAAATTCTATAAAACCCACTTTTTTATCGTAAAAAATATTCAAAGTGGTTCATTTTAGAAAATCATAGTGATAATGTAGAAATATGTTAGAAATACGGGTTTTGGACAAGTTTTTATGTCATTTTTAACCATTATCCTATTATATTATTTCTCAGGTAAATATGGTTTTCAAATGACCATAACAATTAATATTTATTATTTTAACTATTTGTTGTGGTAAAATATTATTTTGACCTCATTAGAAATTATATTTTATTATGATTCCAAATATGGAATTTGTTTTTAGAAAATCATTCCTTGTGAGTGGAAAAAAAATTTAATTACAATTTAATCTTGCAAATGTGATGATATAATGGGTTATAAATAGAAAATGTTCAAAAGAGTGCAATGTTTATATCTCTAAATTAAATATATATATGATTCCAATGATATAAATTTATTTAATAAATTTAAAATTTTACTAATTATAATTTTTTAATATTTATATATTATATTACATAATAAGTTATTTAAATTAAATATTTTTATTTAATCAAAATCCTATATTATTCAATATTCAAAAAAAATAAACTTTACAGAAAACTCAAAAAAAATCATCAAATATTTTTATTGGATTTATGATAAAATTTTTATTTATTTATTTCAAATAAAATTTCCACGATTAATAAACAACAATATTAACTTTTATGAATGTGTGATTAATCAGTTTATTAGAAATATACTATTTTTTAGGAAAAATATCTTTAGATTATACTTTTATTATATCTAACAAATAAATAAAACATGAGTGAGTGAAAACTATATATTATTATAATTTAGTTAATATTATGTATATCCGTCAATTTATTTTCTAGGTTATAACTATCACATTAAATGATAATATTTTAATAATATTCCAAGTTGGATTAAAAATATGTTTTGTGTGTAACACAATATATTATGTGATTGAATTTATATAAAAATAAATGTATCATAAGGTTTCATGGTTTTATATTTTAGTATATTATATTTGTTTTTTATAATATATGTTATTGAATAAATTTTTAATGTTATAATTTCATGGTGTTATATATAATTTATACCTTATATCCTACTATACTAATAGAAAATGATATTGTCCCTCATGCTTAAGTGTGGACTACTCCTTCTTGAAGTGTTGTTAGTAATTTTACATTTCTATTTTAAATTTATTGTAAAAAATGGAATATGATGAATATATATTATTTATATGATATAATAATGATTCTGTGAATCAAATATTATTCATAATGTTTGTTTTGTTCTTTCTAGTAAAAAAAACGTGTTCAAACTGTCTTAAGGTCTACCATCTCCAGGAATAGTGTGAATCATTTCCTATCTCTCATATTATTAATGAATCATAATATATGTATATAACTAATAAATATTATCTAACAATCATTTATATGATAATAGTATATATGTATAGAAAATTTAAATTCATTATAAAAGAGGTTATAATTTTTTGTATTATGTGAAACTCGAAGATATTTTCATCTCACTATTATTTATTCGGAAAAATGTATTACAAATAAAATATTAATTTTATGTCATTTATATACCTCCCATGAATGAATGTTATAACTATTCACTTGAAAATTATGATTTATAAAAATCCATATGATCTTAAATCATTCAAGGGTAGTTTGATTCAAAATTTAGCAATGTGGCGAGGGTTTATTAAATAATATCATAATTATTATGGATTGTTTCTAATAAAATTTGACATTATTAAATATTTTAATGTAATTATAATTATAAATATTAATTTTATTACCCTTTAGTAATTTATTGAAAATCAATGTTTTCCTTTCATTTTTCTCCTCAAAATATATCGCAGTAGTGAATATATTTTATTAAGGGATACTGATTTTAGTTTTCACAATGATTGTAAACCCAATTTGTACTATATCCATGTTATTATAAAAATTAAATAACATTGTTTTGTAATATTATAATATGAAAAATTAAATTAATTCAAACCATATTTGTAATTTTATCCAAATTGTTTTAAATAATGTTTCTTTTTCATTTTTATAATGTATTAGTTTTAAACCATTTTATAATAATTTGAAATCCTTGGGCTTTACTTATATACCAAAAATGAATTTCTTAATCATCATGAATTGTTATTATTTTAAATATTTTGATGTCAAATATCAAAGAAAATATTTAACAGAATTTTATTAGTGATTTTATATAATCTTTTTCAAAAAGAATTTTTTTTTCCTCAGAAAATGATCTATGTAATATTTGAAAATAATTTTCAATATAAAACAAAATAATTTTTTTACTTTAGTTATAATAGGGATATGATCCAATAATAAAATCTTTATTTCTTCTGGGGAATGTTTTTATTTATAATGAAATGATATTTTGAAATCCCATTTATTTCCCAAGGGTTATGTTATTATAAAATGTTTGTGAAATAGATTTCGCATTATTATTTCTGATATGAAAAATGTATTATCATGTTGAGGAAAAATTATATATTATTTTTATTATGTGATTGGTGGTACTTATATCTCTATATTGTGTAATGGGAAATGATTAATGTAATATGATATAAATTGGTTAATGAGAGGTTATCTGAAGCCCAAAATTTTGTACGTAATTTGTTATACCTTTCCAAAGAAGGTACATAGCTAGGTTTCTGATGCCCAAAATGTTTTGATTGTCTTCGTGGGTTTCCATTAAAAAATGGTTTCTATGATTTTATAAATAAAAATTTCATGTCTCAAAAAAAATTATTCTCCCATGGATGTTATTACTTGATTCTATTATGATTAATATCTTAAGAAATTATAATATTTATTTTATCAATTTTGATTATGATCAATGATATGCATGGAAAGTATTTATAATTTTGATAAGATATTTTGGTACCATGGTGAATATTATAAACTTATTTGGTCATGTTATATACCTTTTTAACCTTATTCAACATTATATAACTTCATTTATTATTACTAAATTTTACTATCCATGATTAATGTCAATAAATATTATATTTAAAATATTGATATATTGATTAATAAATTAATTATGTTGATACATATACTTTATGGTCCAGTTGATTATGATTATGTGTTTCTAAATTCACTATAACTATATGATTTAGTTTTGAATCATTAGGATAAATAATAATTGTTAATGTATTGTGATTTTATATTTGGGTATAAAATTTTAGTATCATTATTATCTAGGTATAATGTTGATTTTAGGAACATCTTCTCAAATTCAGATAGAAGGCTAGTCTGAGAGGACTAATCAAACCATACATGATTTTATGATATCATATTATACAAATTTAAATGGTGTTTTAGATCAAAAACATCCAATAGTCTTGTTTTATTTCATAAATTTATTTCACATGATTATTTAGATGGCACCATAGAAATCCAAGTACAAGTTGATGTATTGAACTGTAACATGACAGAATGAAGATGAAAATTTAAATCAATTATTACATGATAATGTTAAGGATATGGAATTGAATGATATAACTATTTAATATCACGTCAATGATAATAGGGTTATATAAAATGATATACTATTAATCATTGATGAATTCATGAATTCAAAGTAGTTTAAAAGGTAATTCTATTAATTTATCCACAGATTATGGTAGGGGTTTTTTAGGAATGGAAAGGTGAGCCGCATCCATATATTCCCATTCTAGATTATTGATTTATATTAGATAATAACTTATCACATGGTTCATACACCGAACCTATATTATTTTCATAATGTGTTCCATGTATATATCATGAATAATTAAATACATGATCATTCAGTTGTACTGAACACCATGGTGGTATATATGTATCATGATCTATCCTATGATGATAATCTTCATGATATTGTTGATCGTAGAGATAAAATCATATGGTTCAAAAATATTCCAGGTTATGTTCAAGTGAGTAAAGATAAATATGAAAATTTTAAATTGTACCAAAATGATGTAATGGAATAGATATATACATATTTTTTTAAATATAATTGATGTAATATTGATGGATAAAGTCATTGTAATGCGGTTATACAACAATTCCTGAATATTTCACCATATATTTTATTTAATAGATTACGATACACAAATTATCGAGTATAAATGATCCATATTAAACTAATTTTTTATAAACTATTTTTAAAATTTGATGGTTTAAATATGATAGATAATTTTTTAAAAACTATATATTTTAAAAACATCAATTTTTATGAATTTTTTATAAATTCATAGAAATGAATTTAAAACTAAATATTATGAATTTGTATAAAAACATCATTTATTAACATAATATATGTTTATCATAATCAATTTATTTCATTAATATTTTTTAAAATATTTAAATGAATGATATATATTATATATTCAATAAATATTTTTATCATTCATATAATTTTTTGTTAAGTGATATGAAAAAATATGATTGTATGTTTACAAATGTATTTTACTTATAAAAGGTTATTGTTATTATTTGAAAAAATATTAACAAATAAATTTATGTGTCATATATAAATGATATCAAGAAAAAAAAATTATATATCAAATTCTAATGAGAAATTTTTTAAATGGTTCCATTTTATTTTGTGTCATTATGAATCATAACTACAATTAATTTTACGTCTCCACTGTAAAGTTAAAAATTGTAAAAAAGGATTTCAACATTATGATAAATCTTTAAAATTTATCCAACATAATCCATTAATAAATTTAATGAGGTTATTTTACCATTCATTCATCTTTAAATAATATATTTTCACAGTATTCTATATTTCAATGGTTATGAACATCGTTGAAATTTATGAAAATAATAATTTATATATATCACTCCCGTGAAAATAAAATCACATGAATTTTTACATAATAAAAATTATTGTATATTTTTTATTAGAAATTTTTACATTATCGACAAATTATTTACTTAAATTTTATTAGTTTTTTAATTGATTTAATATTAACTATAAATTCATAAATAGTATCAACACAAAATATATATAATAAAATAATTAATATATTTTGGTGAAAATATTAAAATTAAAAATATTTGGATGATTTATTGGTTTCTACAAATTTCTTAGGAAAATATAATATAATGGTGAAGTGTTATATATTTATATATTTACTCATTTTCTATCATGTAGTTTTCATTTTCAAATAAAATGAACGCTATTAAAAATTATAATAATGAAATATTGTTGATAAAAATATTTAATTATAATAAAAAATCATAATAATCACGAAATATTAAAAGGATCATATAATATGGTCAATAATTTCAACATTTTACCTTTAATAATAAAATTATCACAATATAAGAAAATTTGAGTCCATTTAATATTAATGTAATTTTTTACCTTATTTATGGTTATAATTGGTTATCTAGTGGGTTATGAAAAATGGTATGGTAAAAAATGAAACCAAAACTATTATAAATTTCATTTAATTGTGTTATTTAAAGAATAAAATCATATTATTTTAATATTTTTTGGTTTTAAAGAATAGTTCATGATAATAAATCAATAATATTTTTAGATGTTTTTAATTCCATGTGTGTACATCCCCTTACTTTTATAAGGGAACATCATATCCACATTTCTACATGAATTTTGAGACTTCATTTTTTATAATAAGTTCAATAATAAATTTTTTTATTCCTAAAACACATCATATAGAATTTTTTATTTAAAATATATCATCCTTCCAATGTTTAGTGGGTATGCTCGAAGAGGGTTCTCCATGAAGAGGCATAACTCTTCATCGAGGGAATTAAATTTTTATTTCATTTTCATCCAGTTATACATTCATGTTATAATGATTATATTTATTTTTTAAATAAAAAAATATACTATGTTGTTATTGTGATTATATTTACCCATTATCCTTATCCTTCCCAACAGTTTGAAAATAATAATGACACCCATTTGAACGGGTAGAGTACCGTATATAATAATCAATGTGAATTGTTTTTAATTTATATTATATATGGGAGGTAATAGTTATATTTTTAATGAATTATTAATTTATATATTATATGAAAATCATCAATTAAGGGATTACTATTATTTAACATTCTTTTTCACAATCTTTGAAAAAATTAAAACAACATTACATCATATGTAGGTCATATTGTCTCCAATAATGGCTTCACTATCATTAAATTTTATGGATGAATATAAATATATATTTAATAACATAAAACATAATTTTATATATTTATTATAATTTAATATATATTTTTCCACTGAACAATATATAATGTTTAAGGTTTCCAAACTAAAAAAAACAACTAAAAACAAATATTCTATCATGTGAATCATGGATTTTTAATAAATAACTAAATAAAATTGTATGATAGGATGTTATAATAAAATAATATATCATATTATATAAAGATGAATTTTTATATTACATTCATAATAAGTATATATTTAATATATGTTATTTTTTAATGCGTAGTAATGAATATGAGACATTATATAATGATTTTATTTTATGATCTCATTGTTTATTTTTATTGTTTATGTTTATGCCCATATTATAGAATTATATGGTATACCTATTATTAAACTAATTAATTTTATTTACAGATTTATATTTATGGAGACTAAATATTATCCATTATTCACCTCTCTAGAAGAACTCAACATACTGAAATAATATTTTTTGGGAGATTAATATTTATATCTCTCTTTTGGTGAAAAATCCATTCTCTTAATTATTTGGGTTTTATAAAAATATAGATAATTATTTAAATATTATGAATATATTATTATAGCCATTTCTTCCACTGTTTACATTTTTTATATTTTTTAATTTGAACAATTTTTTTAATGTGTAAATTTTATATTTTTACCAAAATTGAGGAATGCAACGTTATTTTAACTTATAAAACAAATATAAAACTTCCCAAGGTAATAATATCTCATTTAATTTAATATGTGATCTTTATTTGATATTTATTATGAATGGATATATTGTCATCATGATTTATTATATTTATACAATTTAAATAATTCATTTTCGATGATAATATTTTATATTCCTCAATAAAGCTTCTTAGTTATCATTCCAATACATTTTTCTACTAAGAAAACATCCATTTATGTATCCTAATATTTATTTGGGATATGATCAAAGGGGAAAATAGATAATATTAATATTTATAGTTTTTATTATAATGAAAAATGTCTATGAAATGTTTTCCTTTTCCATAGGTTATAATTTAATGTATTGATGATATATTTTTCGAAACTAGGATATTTCTCATAGGTAATTCCATATAGAAATGTTTATCAAACACATTTCATTTTCCCCAGATACTACATGTTGAATATTTTTGGGTATTTTGGAACAAATATGTAATAATTTTATTATTTTATTAGTAGAATAAATATTATAAATCCTTAAAATGTGTTGGGAAAATATGGATATTACATAAAAAGTATGACTAAAATGGGTAGTCATAGAATTTAGTTGGGGACTCTATCCAATATGATAATTCTAGTAGAAATCCATTGAATACATGAAACAAATTGTGTAGAGTACACAATCTACTATGATATTCTTGGTAGTGATCCTTTACAATAACATAAATTATTTTCTATGTCCATATGTATGAAAGAAATCCTTGTTTAATTCTGATGTTATAATCTCATGGATTATGTTCACAGATTCATTCATGATTCATATCTTACCAATTTACTGTATTTAATCCATGAAACTAGATTATAATATATGAAATGTAAGTTATAGTTTTAAAAATTTATAGTCTTGTTCTCCTAAATGATTATTGGGTCATTTTATTTAATAATAGATATCTCATGGGTTTACCAATACATTGAATCTGATCACACCCATTCTTATATTTTAATTCCCAATGATAGGTTAGAATCTTTTATATATGATATTTTTATAAAGGATTCACATTTTCAAGAATTATATAATATAAAATGTTTATATTATAAGAAAAAATCATTGTATGTGTCGATTTTTCAAATGGAACATGCCCATTAAAATTATTCTATCGGGGTTTATGTTATGTCATGGATATTCATCTTATAATATGTTTTATCTATGTTTGAAATATATGAGTATATATATAATTTTTAAATACTATATCTCTATGGTGTCAATCCTGGTGAGATTCTGTTTGGTAAAGCAAAAATCAGCCATTCATATCGATAATGAAATATAAAATGATAATTGAAATGATATCCCCTCTGTGTGTTGAGTGAGGCCTGGATTTTGGCTCCATTATCATGTACTAGGTCACTATAGAATTCATAGACACAATTTCCACATTGAAGTTATTACCCCTTAGTTGAACATTTCTATATCATTGATCTACATTCCCATATCCATATAGGGTTTTATATTTACAGATTATTGGACCTGATTCACTATAATATAACCGATATTAGTTGTCCACATGGCCCCAAAACCACCTCTCAACACACTAGAGGTTACTGAGTAGATGTGACGACCTAGGGTGTGTTCATGTGGACATTATTCCCTCTAGGAAGAGTAGATCACAATATTTAATAACAGGAAATATTAGTCTAAGATGTGTAATACTTATAATCATTAAAAGTATAAACAAATCATCCATTTAATGACCTCTAATATAATATTATAAATGATGTTCTTATTAATAAATAAAAATAAAATTTTGAAATACATTGGTTATAGAGATATATGAATATATTAAATTCTACATTGAAAAGATAAAAAAATTCCCAAAATATCTAATATATAAACATGATAATAATCTCAGTTATCTTCTCATGTACTCAATCCTAGTACTAAAAATACCAAATCTATAATTAGACCCATTCCTTTGTCACTACTTATAACCATGATGTCCGTTAAAGAAATAATTAGTGGCCAAAATATGGTTTGAGGTATACAGAGTAAACCACCACTAATGACATCTACTAGTATACAAGAAGTGAATATAAAATGGTAGTGTTCATATATATTAAAATGGACAGTATTAATATAAATATTAACTAGAAAACCTACTGTACTAAAAGGACTCATGCCTAGATATATCTTATTTCGGCATAACCTAGGAGACATCTAAACTTGTTTCCCCAAATATATATATTATTATATTAATATATATAACTTTATAATTATTTATACATATATATATATATATATATGTTTGTATCTCATAATATATGGATAAATATAAATGCAGAGTATTATTTAGGACATAGTATATACCCATGGCATCTATATATAATCATAAGAGTCTCACATTATAGAGAATGGTACTATATCAATTATTCTAATATATATATTAATTTCATTATATTCATCTCCAATTTTTTTGATTTGATACTTCTTTTCCATCGAACTCTAGTAAACATGGTTTGTTATATAAAAAATCATTAATGAATGTGAGACATCATGCGTAACATCATCGGTCGAGTGAGAATGATGTGTCAGAACTATCTCAAGGGTTACCATCTCTAAACATCTATTATTTATGGTTTATTATAATTATTAAAATAAATCATTTATTTCATGACCCCTCCCCCAAGGCGTACCACTCCGGGACTATAAATGTGAGAATAGATATAATGATACCTCAGTCCCCCTTCTAGTAGGGATGGGTTGGCGACTAGCACAGAGTGTATAGTAATCACACAAATGGGAGGAATTACCCTCAAAGAGAACACATGAGAAAAAATAGAGATAATTTAGACACCAACCAACTCCAACTTAGACAACTATATAAAAGAAAATCCCACGTACACATCTGTGATTACATAAAAAACAACTACAACTTAACAAATATACTACAAGTACCAAAACAAAAGAAAAAATAGATGCAACCACAAGCCTGAATAGCTTGTGCAACCCCATGATAGTAGAAACCATCTTTTTCTCTGACCCGCTCCATATGACCTAAAAAACTTATATATATAGGTTGATTATAAAATTATACTCAGTATATTCCTCCCTAGATCCTATCATATTAGAGTAAAATGTTCATACTAAAGCAAAGAGAACAACAAGTGTAACTAACTCATAATCAAAACCAGCATACTAAGATCCTAGAATCACCATGGATACTCTAACCAAGTATTGCATAAAAGTGTATCTAATATAATAAATAATATAAAGGGTACCCTGCTACCACTTTCCCACTAGTTTTCCACTTTTCACCAACATCACATGTCCTAAGAATCTCTTTAAAAAAAGTCTTGCCCCCAAATACCTGTGTGAGGAACTGCAACGTACACCTCATGCAACAAAACCCCCCACATCCACATAAGAAAATTAACCTTGTAGTTTCTAGGAGGCACCACATCTCGAATAAAGTATATTTTATTTTGGACATAATTCCTCAATCCATTACAACCCACACACTGAGTAAGGATCTTCATGCCATCATAGCCTATACACATTACACCTATAGTAGTCTATAGGAAAATATATCTTGAATATATGTGTGGGAATAACTAAAATTCATTATATCCCTCTAAACACAAATATGGGGAAAACTAACTATTGTGCCTAAAAGCATAATTAACTACCAATAGAAGAGAGTGGGGCCAAATGGGGTAGCCATCCATCATTCCTCTCACTAGAATGTTTGAGAAAACTCCCCCTAGGGCACAGAATCATCAGGTAGTTTGTTTCCCAAAATGACGGGGTGGAGTAGCTTATAAAAACACAAAAATTACAGAATATACTACAGCTCATAGCTACACTGTTCGAATAATCTTTTCATAGACTGAACTACAGAATATGTCTCTCAGACTCCCACCTGCCACTTCGAATACTAGTTATCCTATAAGAACAAAACAATTTAATGAGAAATATTTGATTCCATCATTCCCTTTTTATCCGTTTCACTTTATGTTAATTAATTCATTAATCAATATTTAACTATTAATAATTTCCACATTATACTTCCTAAGAATCACACCCAGTATCCACTATTCGTTTAAATTGAAACCTTAGCATTGCATCCTATAATGCTCTAACTGCATGGGTAAATATCTTTTATCAAATAATTTATTTACAACATTATTACTTTCCCATATTCACAGACATTATAGAAAAACATTATAATCTACTAAACAAATGGGTGCTCAACACAGTGAGTATATGAACTACCCATCAAGTTAATTCCTCTAATATAAATAGTGTAGACCCATCCTCTATTAAGAATCTAATCACGAAAATCACGTGGCATACCCCTCTCCTCATCACCCCTTTTTAGAAGTTGGGAAAGAAAACACACAACCTTTTGTAGTGGGGAATTTAATGAAGATAATCAATCAACATGAAAACTGAAAGCATCTAAGCATTCACATCCAACCTTTTCCATCATATATGGTGTCCTCCCCGATACCCACATGCATAAACAGATGCATCTCACCACTCTAGGTGTCAACTGCTACGACAACCAATAGTCCCCCCTTCCACCACTTATAACAACACATGAAGAATGAAAACAAACATAATATCAATTAGGCACTTGGCCCTTAAACAATGTATCTATCCTTCTATCAAAAGTAGCTATCATATATCCAAGCATAAGTCTCATCACCATTACAAGCAAGTGGGTCACTCGGAACCCTAGGAGGAATTATCTGTCTATCAAAGAGCAAGTTTTATAATCAATATAGAATCAACCAATTAATTAATTTGTAGGTTCCAACTATGGGAATCATAAATTACATGCTATCATAGCTATCAAAAAAAATTTAATCATTCTCACTGCTTCAATTTTATTAACATCAAATTTCAACAATAACAACCAGATTCATTTACATGCCCATTTTATCTTTATCAAAACAAATATCAATTAATTCCAAATTTACATTCTTTTCCATTATCCATAATGAACAAAATTCTATATGAAAAAAACATATATATCACACTATATAGAAAAAAAGTGGCTATAACATATGATCAATATCAATTTATTTATCCAGTTAAAATATTTATTATGTCAAATCCATTGTGATCCAGTGTGCTCAAAAATGCTCACTCTACAATTGCACATAACTTAAATATATGAAATGAATCCCTTAACTCAAACAGAGTGTGATGCTCTTTATACAAGAATGATCCAAACAACAGATTACGATCTCCTCCCCCGTGACAACTATATCCGGTCGAGGATGATGTGGCATGACTACACTATCCAAAAGCTTAGAGAAAATCCATTAGAATCATGGAGATCACATTCAATATCATGGAAGTGGAAAAAAGAGGGTAAGTATTGAATAAAATGCAAGAAAACGGGTAGATCATACCTTCTATCAATCAAGGATCGACAAATTCCACTTGCACAAAAAAGGGGGAGCGCAAGAAGTAAGAAGAAAAGTCCTGGAGAAATAGTCCATGAATTAAGGTTCGATCACACTGTTCCTATTGAACGAAATAAATCAGTGAGTGTCTCTCACTGGATAACAAGGTGGAAGATCAAAGTAGGAAGATATCTTATCCCTTTATAAGATTTAACAAGGAATCAGTTTACTATATTCTAGATATTCCATTAAAAGATGATCACATTTAACAACCCGGTTTTACGATGTAAAAGAATACCGAGCATTAGGAAAATTAATATACAAGTTATAGAATTTTAATCACACATAGAGTCTTTAAAACAAATATTTAAATTCTTTTTACGTCAAAGTAAATTTCAAAGGTTGTAATCTGTTGGGAGTTGGAAACACTGTTCATGAACAAGAAATTTTGAAATTGCAAAAGACTGATGTTAGAAGGCTGCCGTTGGAAAGGCTTCTATTGGAAATAAACCATTATTCTAGAAATATTATTCATGAAAACAATATTTGGTGATGAAAAGAGCTAGTTATTTGAATTCTTAAATTGGATGGATTCTGTTGGAAATATCATACTGTTATAGAAACTCTGTTCATGAACTATATATTTGGAAAAGGAATAAGGCTAATGTTGGAAGGCTTCAGTTTGAAGGCTATTGATGGATATAACCAACTATTTTGTAAATAGATTTCATGAACTAGAAATTTGGAAGTGTAAAAAGGATTTTTTTGGAAGGCATTTATTGAAAGGTTGTTGTTTGAAATAACCTACTATTCTAAAAACAATTTTCATGAACTAGAAATTTGGAAAAACATAAAGGATGCTATTAAAAGGCTAGTATTGGAAGGCATTTGTTGGAAATAGCCTAGTGTTCAGGACACCCTGCTCATGAACAATATATTTAGAAAAGGAAAAATGATGATCTAGGAAATTTGTTCTTGGAAATATCCGACTCTTCGGGAATAATTGTACATGGATTATAAATTCAGCAATGTGTTTGGAATAAGTCCCCTTGAATACCCATAACACGTCTAACAACAAATTTAAGAAATTTAATGGATCAATTATGTATGGGCCATTAGATTTTCATTGGTCTCTACCCTAAAAATAGTATCACCTTTTTTAGTAGACATTGTAACATTAATGGTATGTGCATCAGATGACATGGCCCCTAAATGCATATGCCTCCATTGGTCTCTAGTGTTAACATTACTATCAAAACAATACTGACATATTTTCCCTTCCAACCCGCGAATCCTCACCTATTCCTAACACCATAATCAATCATATCCCTCAACTAGAATGTATGATAGGTTATCCAAAAATGAATAAAATAATTAAATTAAATATTTAATTATATGTCTTTCATATTCCAGGTTTAGGAGCTCTAACAATTTTTTATTTTGTAGTTACGGCTCCAGGTCGATGTCCTGGAAGGGTTCACATACAATATGTTCAGCAGGATATTCTAGAAGATCTTTTTAGTGTAGAGGATGATGATAACTATAGATGGAGTAGGAATGTATGGGAGTTTTAGTGTCCGAGTCATTAGATGTATGAGGGATACATTTCCGAGGTGGTCATGGAAGACTGGTTAAAGGAGGATGGTAAAGTCTTTAGTCTGATCCATGGTCATAAGGAGCACTGGGTGTATTTGGTTCTAAATATGCTATGCGGAGCAGTGAGGTAGTGGTGGTTCTTGTTCCTCGATTATTGTGATGAGTCGACGATCTCATGGGAGGAGTTCTGATAAATGTTTAGAGTCGAGTTTCTTTCTTCAACTGTGACGACATCCAATCAATATTAGATTTATAACCATTGATAGGGGAGATCATATGAGCGAGTGGTTGGAATCTGTTTTAGGAACCATTTATGATATGAATGTGACCTATTGGAAGTCAAGGAGTATATGTCATGGAATCTCGAGGAGGCTTTACATCCAGAGATCAAGTGCCAAGTCACCCTGTTTATGCAGAAGAAAAATCTTGATGTGCTGGAGAGGGAAGATGTTGGTTATAGGAAATTGAAAAGAACACGATCTTCTTGAGAGCGGAGTCTTCATGATTCCTCCTGAAATAGAGTTGTGGTCTGGGGTTCTCGGTTTCCTCTTTAGAAGAGTTTCCATTTAGCTATGGGTACTACCCATCCCACAACATTTTGTTTCGATGGGGGTGAAAGGTATCAAGACTAATCTGAGGGATCATGCACAATTTTTCGTTGATGGCGAGGTCATCAGTAGTGAGTGTGCCTGTCAATTCAAAGTAGTCATTACGAACCAGGTGTTCCACTCCAGGTTCCTTCGTTGAGGTAGTTTCAGTCGTGGTAGCAGCAGCAAGTTGTACTTGCTTTGGATTAGCATAGATAAAATGGCGTAGGCACAAGAAAACCCCTAGATGCTCCTCATCTTTAGAGATCATCGTGCGATCATGGTTGTGTTCGTCATTAGGTTCAGAGAGATCATAGAAGCGATCTTGGTAAGCTTCATGCTTTAGGGTTTCTAGTGCTAGACAAGATAGATGTTCTTCAAGGTACCTTTTCTTGTTTTTGACTTGGGTGTTTGCCTTTTTTGATTCAAGAGTGACACTCTCCATAATATCACATTCCCTTTTCTATGCTTTGGCGCTAGCGGTAGAGAATATTATAGTTCCCTTGTCATTGAATATTCCTTTTGGAGGATGATCTAACTCATTTGAAGTATGTAGAGACTGTGAGATTATTCTAGGGAAACACAACTCTTTGGGAGATTTCATATGATTATGGATACAACCATGTGGTTTCATCCTTGGCATGGATTGGTTGTATTTGGTGTTTGATATAATGGATTTCTTATGAAGGTAGGTGGAATTATTCGAGTTAGATAGAGTGCCAATGATGATTGTTGGTGAGTGAGGCACTCGGATGGGCCAGAGGAATGCTTTGTCCTTATCTTACATGATGGCTGAGCTGATGCTGAGTTCTTCAGAGGATCATCTATTGGCATTTCCTAGGTTCGTAGAAGAGTACCCTGATGTTTTTTCAGAAGGGGTTGTATCATTACCCCCACTACAACAGAACATGTTTGGAATCAATATACAACTAGGAGAAAATACTATATCTAGAAATACATATAGGATGGCCCCTTCTAAGTTATCAGTGTAGCATATACAGCTTGATAATCTGTTACAATATGGTTTTGTATGGCTGAGTTTGTTACCATAAGGCGCACCAGTTTTTTTACTGAAGATGGTTGATGGGATTTTCAATTGTGTATTAATTATCATCACTTAAAAAATGTGACAGTGAAGAATCGCTATCCTCTTCCACGGATTGATTATTTATTCAATAAAATTAAAGGTTCATGTTTGTCCTCAAAGATCTACTCACGATCAAGATATCATCAGATTCTTGTAAAATATAATGGTATACTGATGACATCTTTCTGTTGTCGTTATGGGCATTACAAGTTCATTTTAATGTCATTTGGTGTGACAAATACTCCAACTATGTTCGTGTTATTGTTGAATGTGGTTTTCTGTGAGTTCCTGGATACGTTCTTGGTGGGTGTACTTGATGACATCATTGTGTACTCCATGTATGAGGAAGAGCATGAAGAGAATCTACACGCCGTTTTGGGTGTTCTTCATCAACAACAGCTATTTGGGAAGTTGCCGAAGTGTCAGTTTTGGGCTCAAGAAGTCCTTATTGTGTGACATCTGGTGTCCCACTAGAGAGTGGATGTGGATCTTTCATTGTTTGAAGAAATTGTGTCTTGGTAATACCCCAAGACAGTGGCAGAGTTGTTATGTTTTCTTGGTCTTTCAGGATAATAAAAAAAGTTTGTAGCTGATTTCACTCGGGTTGCGACTCATCTGACTACATTAACCAGGATGGATATATCATTATCATGGACTCATCCTTGTCAATAAGATTTATAGTATCTATAGGAGATGTTAGTAAGTTTTCTAGTTCATTTTCTTCTAGAAGAGGAGGTCAGATTAATGTTTTCTATGATGCTTCACATCTGCTTTAGGTTGGGTTATAATACATCAGATATAAATTATTTCTTATGGGTCTTGACAGTTGCATCTCCATGAACATAACTATGAAACCCATGATCATGAGTGGGAAATTGAGGTGTTTTTGTTGAAGTTATGGAGACATTACTTCTTTGGAGAGCACTTTTTGGTTTTCTCCAATTATAATAGTCTAATGTATGTATTGTACAAGAATGAGTTGAACATAAAACAGCATCAATGGATAGATTTCATACAATAATGGGACATTTAAATATCGTATACCCTTGAAAAGGGTAATGTTATAGCTGAAGTGCTAAGCAGGAAGTCACGTAGTGATATAGTGCAGGAATTTGGTGATTCCTAGAGATTTATGGATAAACAATCATCATTACATCTAGATATGGGAGATGTTGGGGGGAAGCAGTTTCTATATTCACAAAATGGTGCAATCATCTCTAGTGCAGTAGGTGGAAGACACCCAGTTGGAAGATCTAGGGGTGGAGGTCTAGAAAGAATGATTTGTTTGTAGTGAGTCCCCCGATGGTTGGTCTGAAGACGAAAAACCCCAAGGGTTGTATCACAGAAGGATATTTTTCCATTGTATTTGTATGAGACTGTTATCAGAGAGTTCCATAGTTCACCTTTAGCGGTGCATGCTGGTGTGACAAAAGATGTACTAATCCTTGAGAGATCTGTTTGGGTGGCCTGGGTTGAAGTGTTCTATTGGGGAGTTTGTGCCTCAATGTTTGGTCTTTGAGAAGGTTAAGGCCGATTACATTTTACACAATGGTTTTCTCCAGCCATGATATATTCCTTTGTGAAGGTGGGTGGACATCTCAATGGACAATGTTACAAGTTTACCACGAGCTTCAAAATGACATGATGTTATTTGTGTGGTAGTGGATGGTACAACGAAATAATCCAATTATATAGCAATCAAGTAGTCGATGTGAATGGATGTTTTGTCAAGGAAATATATAAAGTTGGTGGTGAGACTCAATGGAGTCCTGAGGACAATCATTTCTGATCGACATCCTTTTTTACCTGTAGGGTTTCGAGAGGTATCCAACATGATTTTTCTTCTCAGATTTTCCTTTTCACTACATTTTGTCCACATAGGGACGGTTAGAAAAAGCGAACTATCTAGACTTGGTAATACATGTAACTCTCTTATATTCTAGATTTTAGAGGTTTTTGGATGAGGAAAATAACCATGATGGAGCTCAATTAGAACAATATTTTTCAATCCACCATCGTTATAGTGTTGATTGAATCCTTGTTTGGCAAACAATGTCATTCTCCATTGAGCTGGACTGGGGTTGAAGAGATTGAAATTCTTGGACCATAACTACTTTATAATACAACAATGATGGTTCATGTGATTTTTTAGTGGATAAAGATAGTGCAGGATCATCATAAATCATTTTGAGATCAAAGGAGGAGAACATTAGGGTTTGATTTTATGGATTAAGTGTTTGGAAGGTGACTCCCCATCATGGCCAGTGAAGGTTCGGTCATGGGAGTGTGCTTTCTCCATAATTTGATTGTTCTTTAAAGTTATTGGATCATGTTGGATATGTGGCCAATCACATAGTTGTTCCCCATAGATGATCCAGATATATGATGTTTTCCATGAATCACAACTCTGTCTTTATCTTCATGACAACTCACACATCATCGATTGGAGAAAGATCCATGTTATTGATGATGTGATGTTCGAGGATCGGCTAGTAGAGATCCAGGACCTCAATGAGAATCTGTTTCATGGGAGTTCTATAACCTCGTTTCATGTCTTGTGGTGAAATGGGGGTGTTGATGAGAGTACTTGGGATCAGAAGTCCCAGATGTGTTTCCAGTACCCATAGTTGTTTTATGTTGGTGTGCTAAGATTTTCATCGAATCATTCATTACTATACCATTGATGTGATGTTATGCTTGACTTTTTTGGATAAGTAATGTCTGTTCCCCTGTTCTATGGATGTTTTTTATGTGTCTGAATGTGTGGGGAAGGATGGAATTGACTTCTAATCAGGACGCAGTATTGTGGATGTGATTAAACCTGTGTAGGCGAGTTAGTACCACATAATGTAGATAATATACAGACATGTTGGAAGAAACACTCTGACACATGTTCCCGGATAGTGAGATCTTCGGGGATGGTGATGCTATTTAATTGTGATAAATCATGGGGGAGTGTTCTTGGATGTTGAGGTTTTGTTCCAACTTTTGAACAAATCAGGGTGGTCGGCCCCTGAGAGGTGTCTTACATGTTTATTGTATGGACCCCTCATTTCTTAAAGGATCATTTTGAATTATCAGGGATGATAATGTTTTGATAGGTATCTAATGTAATGTCTTTGACCACTCTGGTCAATTTCTTTGTTGAGATATGGTGTTAGAGTTGATCTGGGAGATCAGGGTGACTTATTTGCAACACATTGCAAAATTTATTATTCATGAAAAGTGTTTCAAGAATAGTATTCTATTACCAATAGTAACCTCCCAATAGTAGGCAACCAACATTATCCATTTTCATTTTCAAAATTTATAGTTCATGAATAGTATTTCCATAATAGTAGGCTATTTCGAACAGTAGCCTTCCAACAGTATCCTTTTTTCCATTTCAAAATTTGTTGATCTTGAATAGTGTTTACTAAACAGTAGGATGTTTCCAATAGCAGCCTTTCAAAGGAAGAATTTTTCCTTTTCCAAATTTATAATTCATGAACAGTGATTCTAGAACATTATGATATTTCCAACAATAGTCTTCCAACAGCATCCATCCAACAATAACCTTTTTCCTTTTCCAAATTTCTAGTTCATGAACCATGTTTCTAGAATTGTAGCCTTGTTCCACCAACATCCATCGAAAAACCCCCTTTCAACAACATCCTTTTTCCATTTCCAAATTTTTAGTTCAAGAAATATATTTCTACAATAGTAGGCTATTACCAATAGAATCCTTTCCAACAACATCCTTCCAACATCATCCATTTTTCCTTTCCCAGTTATCTTGTTCATGAACATTGTTTCAATCTTCTAACAGTTTCTCCCCATTGACATTTTCTTTGATGTAAAATGAATTTAATGCCTCATATTAAGAACATTAAGGAGGATTAAGAGACCATAAATCCATATTTGAATTTCCAAAGGCTTGAGATTGTTTTACTTGGTTAAAATGTGTGGTTTAATGCAATCCGATTTTATTTGAAAATCCAGTGTATCTTATACTGTTGCTCCTATAAATCTTTTAAAGGGACAATATATCAACCTCCATTGTTCTTATGCTTGTCATATGGTGGGCGATGATCAAACCCTTATTTATTACCATAGTTGTGTGACCGAACTTTAGTCCTCATATTGTCTCCCCCATGAAATTGCTTTCATCTGCATGTGCACCCCCTTTTGGTGTGAGTAGCATGTGTCGATAGTTCATTGATGGAAGGTATGATCTACCCTTGTTCTTGTGATTTCTTCAATCCCCCTTCTCATGTTTTCCCTTTCCATGCTATATCATTTGATCTCCAAGATTCAATTTAATTTTTTTTCTTATCAGATGGTGTGGTTTTGTTGTGACGTCCTGAGATGGGTATAGGTGTCACGAGGGAGGAGATCGCAATCCATGGTGTGGCTCATTCTATTATAAAGAACATCAAGAATGGTTTGAGGTAGGGTATTCATTTCTTCTCTTTTCTTTTACATAAAAAAATAGTGTAAGCATGTTATACCCCAATACATCATAATGGAAATTACATAATAAATATTTGAACCAGATAAATAAATTGATATCAATTGTATGTTATTGCCTCTTTTTTCCAATATACTGTGATATCTATATTCTATTTTTTAAAATTTTCATTGTTGATGGAAATTGGTAAATAACGTAAAACCAGATTTAATTGATAATTATTTGGATAAAGATAAATTGGCATGTAAATGAATCTTTTTGTGGTTGTTATAATTTGATCTTAATAAAATATATGTTGTAATCATGTTTAATCAATTAGTGATAGCTATTATAGCATGGTTTTTAGGTTACCCATATTAGGAAAATAAAATAAAAAATATGTTAATACTAGATGGATTAATGAATTGGCTGTTTGAGAAATAGATAATTCTTTGTAGGGTTCTGAGTTACCATATTTCTTGTAAAGGCCAAGAGCCTTATGCATGGAGCTGTGAGAGCTCATTGAATTTGAAGGTTGAATGACTTGTTAAAGAGTCAAGTGCACAATTTATATGTTTTTTCCTGACCCTTCTGTTGTGATATGTGGTGTAAGAACCCGAATCTTAGTTTTTAGGTATGTCTTTCATTTCCTGATGTTTTTGTGAAAAGAGGGGTTTTTGAAAAAAATTTAAGTACACGCAGTGTACTTTCTGAGTACACTACGTGTACTCCCTTGTCGCGCCAGGCCGTGTGATGGCCGTGTTTGGTCCACACACATGGTCTGTAGGGGTGAAGTGGAGGCCGCTTAAAGTGGAGTATAGAAAAATGGATTATAGGTCATGTAATCAAGAAGTACACGCCATGTATTTTCTTTTTTTTATTAAACGCACCGGGGTCGCGTCGGACAGACAGAACACCCTTCTTCTAGGTTTCATTCATCCGAGAGAAGTCGTATGACCGCGGATCTTCTCTGAGCTACAGAGCCTCCATATGTTCTCCAATTGACCTCCGTCAATTGCATTGGAACAACAATAGTGAGTTATTCCTTCTCATTTATCCTTGTTCCATGTTTCCCACTTGTTCACAAGATGTCATGGTATGATCATTTTTGACATTTTCTCTGATCTTCAACATTCTATGGAGAATCAATCATCGTGGTTCACATGTATTGATCTCCTAGGGTAGAGGTAGGTGTGTTGTGCCTTTCTGTAGGTATTCTGTAAATATTTTTTGCAATTCCACCAATTCAATGAACGGGTTCTTGTGTGTGTTTCCTATTTTTCCCATGTTGTTTCCTGATTTGCTTGATTGCTTGATTAGGGGTCATTTCCTGTGAATAGGGTAATTTTTCATGTGCTCTGGATGTTTTTCCATGCTTGTTTTTCTTGTTTGGCATGTTTCCAGTTTCCATTTCTAGTTGTAGGCTAGTGGAACTGTCATACTATTATGCTTCTATGCCTTAGAGTGATAGCCAAGTAGTTCTTGAGGTTTACATGTGCTGATACGTGCTCTATGAATGTTTGTTTTACATAGGTCTGTGAGAACCTAGTGTAGTGGACCATAGAGAGAATGGGCGTAATGGCTTCTCCAGAGCGTCTTTAATTTACAATGCAAGACCATAGGGGAATTGACTTTGAGTGATTTCTCAGAGAGTCTATAGTTCCTTGACATGGGCCATAGGGGTAATGAGATGTTGGGTGCTTCCCCAGAGTGCCTTTAGTACGATACGAGACTATAGGGGGAATTGACGGTGCGTGCTTCCTCAGAGAGTATATTATTTATTTAGCTGAACCATAGGGTTGAGACTGTTTGTGCCTTCAAGAGGGTAGGTAGTACTTTTGGGTTGAACCTTATGGGTTATGCTTTGAGAACCACCCAGAGGATACATTTTTGTTCTAATTTCTTGAGTGGTTGTTTCTTGTATGTAGATTATATGATAAAAACTTTGGATTGTAGCTGTTGTGTGCTTTCCTGTTTACTGCTTCCTGTATTTTTACTGCCATCTATTTATTAACTGTTAGGCACAAATATTTGGGTGGTTTATTACTGGTACCTTGTCTCACACCCTGTTAGGGCCATTCTTTTGGGCCCAAACCGATTATATTGTTTCTGGTATAGATAAGGGAAAGCACCCTTCTACTTCAGATACTTGACTTGCTGGGGAGCTAGAGAGCATGGGACCAAGTTGGGGCTTGAGATGCCAAGGAGTTTACCTGTTTTATTTTTCACTTTGGTTTAGTATTTTATTCAGCAGTTTGACTTGTTTCAAGGTTTTCCTAGACATGTGTATCATGAATCATTATATATATCCATGTGTGCTCCAGTTGTTTACTGTCAGTCTTCCACTGTTTATCATTTACAATTTTATGGATGGTTATTGTTTCTGTTGTTATCTATTTGTTTTCTCCCACTCTGTACTCTACCAATGAAGGTATAGTTTCCCCACAATCACACTGAATGCCCTCGCTGCTAGTCAGAAACCTCTAGAGTTTGGGGAAATGCGCTTGAGGCCATGTGACACACCAGGTACGGGGTACCTATGGGTGGATTCTGGAACCGGGACGTTACAAAGTGGTATCAAAGGAGTTTATTTTCTCTTGATTTACTATTTGGAGCCTTTATACTAGGATAGGACGGATTCAGTACATGGTATTAAGCTGTTCTCGGTAGTAGCTAACCCATGTATAGGGAAAATCCAATCTACCACGCTTATTATAGTTTCTGGTTTTTCTATGTTACAGTTGGTCTGATTTCACCGAGAGTGATTTGCATGCCTTGTGTAGTTATTGTTGTTTCTATTGTGGATCAATTTATGTCGCAACCCGATGAGATGAGGGTATTCCATCTCATGCATCATATAGGCTCTTGATAGAAATCACTTTCCATGCATTCTTTATATGCAATCTAGGGTGCATTAGAAATTGTATGTTGTTGTGATAGATGTTGTGTAGATTTTGCATTCTGTTGTGATAGATTCTTTGGTATAATCCTTGTAGTTTGATAGAAAGGTTGTTTGTTTTGAACCTTGCATAAATGATCACCAATTTTTTGTTATTGAGTTGTTATGGGCCCTCTTGAATCGGAAATTGGTGATTCATTGACCTGATTTTCCTTATATATAACTATATTGGATTCCAATAATTTATTCGTGCAGAGTATGGGCCCTCACAGATCGGAATATGGCCCCTTCATTCTCGTTTTTCAATTTTTTTGGGCATCAGTGTAGTTTCAAAGCTACTGCCCAGAAAAACACAGAATATACAACATGTACTTTTTATATACACGCCGTGTAGTGTTAAACTATGTCACTGACCGTGTGAGCAGAAACATGGGTTGTGAAGAATCACCAGGAACACGCCGTGTATGGTAGGTACACACTGTGTAGTAGTAAGATGATTACCTGACCGTGTCACTAACAACACAGGTCAGGGAAGCACATGTCATACACGCCGTGTTGTGTATGAACATGTTGTGTATCCGTGTTCTCAGTACCCAGCCGTGTCACAGACAACATGTGATGGTGTTATCTCCTCTTATAAATGCCTTGTTTGTTCGAAACATGTCATTTAAGGTTCATCCGTGTTCTTGGTGTGTCGCTAAAAAACACGAGTCAAGAAAAATCTTCAAGTACATGATGTGTTTTTTCGGAACACGTCATTTTCTGTCAGCCGTGTAACCGGCCGTGTAAAAAACAACACGGGTCATGAAACCTTGTCAACTACACACCGTGTACACCAGGAACACACCATGTAGTCTCAGTTTTTGAAGACCGTGTGGGTTATCCATGTAAGGAGACACGGGCAGGGGAATAGAGTTAAGTACACGATGTGTAATGTTTATGCACATCGTGTAGTCATGTCATGTAAAACATGAGTGTTTCCTTCTCCTATTTCCATTTTGTAATCCTGTATTCTTTGTCCTTGTTTTCCTGATCTAAGATATTCTTTTGATCTTTTAGAGATATGCCTCCGAGACATCCACTGGTTGTACGTCAGTTGCAGGATAGTGATCAGACGCCAGATATGGATGATCAGGGACTTCTTGCCAATCCTCTAGTCGGGCCAGCCTTGGCACCGACTATCATAACAGTTGTAGGAATCAATGCATAGTTCAGGGAAGGATTTATGAGGATGATGTAGACCTTTCAGGGATCACCGCCTCCTTCCAAGACTATGGCAGACTTGACGTGGGTTTTCTAGTAGCATCATCCTTCTACTTTCTCGGGGGAAGGAGGACCACATGCAGCAGAGTCATGGATGGAATCCATGATGACAATCATTGAGCATCTGGAAACACCTTCGGTGAGGAGGGTGAAGATCGCTACTTATATGCTATGAGACTCCACCAAGAGGTGGTGGGTCATGATCTCACTGGCGTGTCATCAGCAGGTTATGGCTTGGGAGGAGTTCCAGCACGTGTTGTATGACTACTTCTACCCGGAGACTCTGAGGGCTGATCGAGCCCAGGAGTTCATGAGTCTAGAGCAGGGTTCTCTTTCTATTATGGAGTATTCCTCTCGTTTCACTGAGCTGCAGCATTTCACTCCCATCCGGGATGGAAATGGGGTGTTCTTAGCAAAGAAGATTGAGGATGGTATCAGATGGGAGATCCGCTCGAAGGTGAATATCATCCAGTTGAGTTCCATCACATACATTGCCAACTAGGTGCTAATTGCGGAGCACAATCTGAGAGACTCTGGAGCTGCGAGCCAGTGCGGTTCTGCTTCCAAAGCTAGTGTTCCTCCAGTTGACAGTAGGAAGTGCCCTAGAAAATCTATGCCTGGTGATTCGAGGAGGCGAGATACATCTTTAGGTAGACTGGTAGTATGCTACTTGTGTGGAAGGGAAGGGAACATGTGGTCGCAGTGCCAGAGAGACCCAGTGGAATATAGATCTTGGGGCAAGATGGGTCACAATCAGCATTTCTTCTAGGTTTTCTCACCAGTATCTGGTGACTGGGGTTTTACCATGACTCTTCGTTCTGGAGCAGCACCACCAGTTTCTCACCAGTCGGGGAACTAGAGTTCTTCCAGTCGTTCGGGCCGAGGTGGAGGTCGAGGTCATGGAAGTCAGTCACAATTCATTCAGCTTTATTAGTGGGGATCAGCAGAGAGTGGTCAGACAGGGTCACAGGGCCACGGGGCAGGACAGAATTTTGCGACGGAGTAGACCAATCAAAAGCAAGATCAAGAACCTTCTACTATTCGAGGTATGATTTTAGTGGCCTCAGTTTTATCTTCCGCTATTTTCGATATTGTTGCTATGCATATCATTATCTTTGTTGTTGTTGTGGAGAGCCTGGAGCTCTGTATATTTTTTTATGTCGACCCGTTGACACTAGACACAACATTGGGGATGAGGACATCTAGTGTACGTGCGTGCAGAGAGTTACCCCTCGAGGTAGTAGGGTATCATTTATTATGGGATCTCTATGTCCTAGAGATGATAGGTTATGATGTGATTCTCAGGATGGATTGGTTGGTTCCCTTCCAGGCAGTTGTCGACTGTTATCACCATAGTGTGAGTTTCATTTCACCAGAGGTTGAATGATTTCTTCAAAGAGGCGAATGGGATGTTCAGGCGATTTGAGCAGAACTCTAGCATCATGGGCTCGGAAGGGTGACAGCCTTGATTATCAGTCTTTATTTGGATGACCAGGGGACTTCACAGTTAGACTTTCTTCATGTGGTGGATCATTTCAGGGATGTCTTTCTAGAGGACTTTTCAGGTTTTCCTCTAGAGAGTGAGGTGGACTTCTCTATTGAGCTTGTTCCAGGAGCAGCACTGGTGTCCATTCTTCCCTATAGGATGGCTACACTTGAGTTGCAGGAGATCAAGAAACAGTTGGAGGAGTTGCAGGAAAAGGGTTTCATCCGACCCACTACTTCTCCTTCAGGTTCGTCAATGATTTTTGCAAAGATGGTAGATGGTACCCTTAGGCTCTGTGTGGATTATTTTAAGCTGAACCAGTTGACGGTCAAGAACCGATATCCCTTTCCAAGGATTGATGATCTCTTCGATTATCTTCGAGGAGCCCACGTGTTCTCAGAGATTGATTTGAGTTATGGTTCTCATCAGCTGCACATTACACCATCAGATAAACCTCTGAAACCCTTCATGAGTAGGTATGGTCTCTAAGATTATACGGTTATGTTGATCGGTCTCACAAATGTGCCTAAAGTTTTCATGGCACTGATCAACCGAGTGGTCCATCCTTACGTGGATTCCTTCGTTGTGGTCTTCATGGATGATATCTTGGTGTACTCCCACACACGAAACGACCATGCTACCCATTTTGAGATTGTTTTGAGTACACTGAGAGAGCATCGACATTATGCCAAACTCCTGAAGTGCCACATTTGGATGGATCAGATTCACTTCTTAGGTCACATAATCTTAGAGGCAGGAGTATCTGTGGACCCAGATAAAGTGAGAGTTGTAGTTTCCTGGGAGCATCTGAGGAACGTTTTTGAGGTATGGAGTTTCCTAGGGATATTCGGATACTACAGATGCTTAATTCAGGACTTTTCACGCCTAGAATAACAATTGACATGTATGACCGAGAAGGGGGCAAAGATCTTATGGTCCGATTATTGTGATTCAGCCTTTCAAGAGCTGAAGAGAAGGTTGAAGTCTGCATCGATAATAGTCTTTTTAGAGCTAGGCAAGAGCTATACTATTTATTGTGATGGTTCAGGTTTCAGGACGGGCGTTGTGCTTATGCAAGGCTATGGATTCGTTGCGTACGGGTCTCGACAGTTGATGCCACATGAGAGGAACTACCCGACGCATGATCTTGAGTTGGCAGCTATTATTCATGCCTTACACTATTGGAGACATTACCGTATGGGAGAGCAGTTTTTAGTTTTCACCGACCACAAGAGTCTCACGTACATCTTCACTCAGCGTGATCTGAATCTGAGATAGCACATGTGGGTCGAGTATCTTCAATCATTTTATTTTGAGCTTGCCTATACACCGGGAAATGGAAACACAGTGGCGGATTCGTTGAGCAGGAGAACTCAGATTCAGGCAGGTCAAGAGGCCTGTAGTGAGTGGCAGTTTATGGCTCTATTCATTAAGATGCATCTAGAGGTGAATGACAGAAAGGGATAGACATACCTGTCTTCAGTAGTTGTTACCTCTACACTATTTGATCGGGTACAAATGAGGTAGCTATCAAACTCAGAAGGCATAGTCATGTGGGAGAGTGTGTTGGGAGAGTACCCTATTCCTGGATGGATTGTGTGCGAGGATGAGATCATGCATTTCTAGGGACGTGTATGGGTCCCAGCAGACATACGTGAGGAGCTGATGCGGGATTTTCATTCCTCAGTCTGGGCAGTTCATCCTGGCGTCACCCAGATGTATTGGGATCTTCATATCCTGTACTGGTGGCCAGGTATGAAGAAGGATGTTGCTGGTTTCATCTTGAGGTGTTCTACTTGCCAATAGGTAAAGGCAGAGCATCAACGACCATCATTCCTTTTACAATAGTTACCCATTCCATAGTTGATTTGGAACGATGTCACGATGGACTTCATGACTAAATTTCGGAGGTCGCCTCGAGGGAACAATTTTGTTTGGGTTGTTGTCGATAGGTTTACGAAGGCTGGTCACTTCATAACGATTAAGTAGACCTTCAGTGTTGATAATCTGGGATGACTTTACATCCAAGTGATTGTGCATCTGCATGGAGTTCCACACTCTGTTTTTTCAGACAGGGATTTGCACTTTACTTCTCGGTTCTGGCGGGGGATTCAGAGGGCTTTGGGCACACGGGTACTCTTGAGTACAACATACCATCCCAAAATAGATATCCAATCCAAGAGTACGATCCAGGTGCTCGATGATATGATTCGAGTTTTCATTCTAGACATTGGAGGTTCTTGGGAGAAGCATATCCCTCTGGTGGAGTTCGCCTACAAAAATAGTTTTCAAGCGACTATTCTGATGGCACCTTATGAGGCATTGCAAGGTAGGACATTCCAATCATCCTTATGTGTGCTGGATGCAGGAGACGCAGCTTTGCAGGGACCACATCTTATTCAGGAGACCATAGAGAAAATCGAGTTGGTTTGGAAGAAGATGGATACAACACAGTCTCGACAGTAGCCTTATGCTGATCAGCGGAGACGACCTCCGGAGTTTGAGGTTGGGGATCAGGTTTTCCTACATGTCGCACCGAGATTGGGACATAATAGGATTCGGAGATAGGGTATGCTTTCACCACAGTACGTCGAGACATTTGAGGTATTGTAGTGAGTTGGGCCGGTTGCCTATTAGTTGTAGTTACCTCAGTGGTACCAGTCCATGAACGATGTCTTTAATGTCTCTCAGCTTCAACGTTACATTTCAGACTCATCTCATTTCTTTCAAACTGAGGAGGTTGAGCTTGATGTGGATGTGTTATTTTAGGAGCATCCTATCCAGATTGCCGATCGTAGTAAGAAGGTTCTCCATGGGTGGTCTGTTCCTTTAGTACGTGTGCTATGGCAGCATGGGTGAGTACAGAAAGAGACCTGGGAAAGGGAGGCCGATGTACGATCGAAGTGGACGGAGCTATTCGGGGTTTCTTCTTCTTTGCCTCATTATGAAAATTTGGAGACGAATTTCATTAAGGGGGGAAGTTTGTAAGAACCTAGATCTTCATTTTCAGGTATGTATTTCATTACCTGATGTTTTGCAGAAAAGAGGTGTTTATGGAAATTTTTTAATTACACGTCGTGTACTTTCTGAGTGCACGTCGTGTACTCCCTTGCTGCGCCAAGCCGTGTGCTGGTCGTGTTCGTGCCACACACACGGTGTGTAGAGGTGAAGTGGAAGACACTTAAAGCGCAGTACGAAAAAATGGATTACATGCGGTGTACTCAAGAAGTACACGACACGTATTTGCTTTATTTTATTAAATGCAGCGGTGTCACACTTGACGGATAAAACACCTTTCATCTAGGTTTCGTTCGTCCGAGAGAAGTCGTAGGGCCGCAGATCTTCCATGAGCTCCAGAGCCTCCTTCCAGTTTCCGAATCGACCTTCGTCGATTGTATTGGACCCGCAATAGTGAGTTCTTCCTTCTCCTTTATCCTTGATCCATGTTTCCTACTCATTCCCAATATGTCATGGGTTGAGAATTTTTGATGTTTTCTCATATCTTTGACGTTTTATGGAGAATCAATCATCATGGTTCACGTATAATGATCTCCTAGCGTCGAGGTAGTTGTTTTTTGCATTTCTTTAAGAAGTCTGTGAATATTTTGTGCAATTATACAAATTCCCATGAACAGGGTATTGTGTGTATTTCCTATTTTTCCCCTATTATTTCCTCAATTGCTTGATTTCTTGAGTAGTGGTAATTACTTGTGAATAGAGTAATTTGTCATGTGCTCTAGATGCTTTCCCATGCTTGTTTTGCTTGTTCTGCATTTTTCCAGTTTCCATTCCTAGTTGTAGGATAGTGAAACTGTCGTACTGTTATGCTGTTGTGCCTTAGAATGATAGCCAAGTAGTATTTGAGGTTTTCATGGTCCGATACGCGTGCTATGCATGTTTTTTTACACAGGGCAGTGAGATCCTAGTGTAGTGGACTATAGGGATAATGGAAGTAAAGGCTTCTCTAGAGTGTCTTAAATTTACGATGTGAGACCACATGGGGAATTGACGTTGAGTGCTTTCTCAGAGAGTTTGTAGTTCCTCGACGTGGGCCACAGGGGGAATGAGACATTGAGTGATTCCCCAGAGAGCCTTTAGTATGATACAAGACTATTGGGGGAATTGAAGGTGAGTGCTTCCTCAGAGAGAATATTCTTTCTTCAGTTGAACCATAGGGGTTGAGACTTTTTGTGCCTCGCGGAGGGTTTCTAGTACTTGTGGGTTGAACCTTAGGGGTTAGGCTACGAGAACTACCCTGAGGTTACCTTATTGCTCTACATGCTTGAGTGGATGTTTCTTGTTTTTAGATTATATGTTAGAAACTGTGGATTGTAGAGAATGTATGCTTTCTTGTTTACTGCTTCCTGTATTTGTACTTCCTGGTATACACTTACTGTTATGCACATATCTTTGGGTGGTTTCCTACTAGGAACTTGTCTAACACCCTGTTTGGGCCATGCTTTTGGGCCCAAACAGATTATATTGTTTCAGGTATAGATATGGGAAAGCACCCTTCTACTTCAGGTACATGACTTGCTATGGATCTAGAGAGCATGGGACCAAGTTGTGGCTTGCGATGGTAAGGAATTTAAATATTTTCTTTTTCACTTTGGTTTAGTATTGTATTCTGCATTGTGACTTGTTTTAATGTTTTCCTAGACATGTGTATCATGCATCATTATATATATGAGGGTGTTCTCCAGTTGTATGCTATTAGTCTTCCTCTTTTTATCATGTACTATTTTATGGATGGTTATGGTTTCTATTGTTATCTATTTTATTTATTCCATTGTGTACTCTACTCGTGAGGGAATAATTTCCCCACTATCACACCCAAGTCCATCGCTGCTAGTCGTCAGTATCTGGTGTTTGGGGAAATGCGCTTAAATCCATGTGACCCACCAGGTACGGGGCGCCTCTGGGTGGATTTCGGACCCATGACGTTACGTGTGGGGGAAAGGAGGCCTATTGGTTGTGGAAACAGTTGACGCCTAGTGTGGAGAGATATATCAGTTTATGCTTGAAGGTGTTGATGAGGACACTGGAGATGATGGAACGTCTTGTATGTTAATATTTTCATGTTGTCTGTTTCATTTTGGTTTTTTATCTTCTTTACTTTCCCCATTGTTCAAGGCTGATAGTTTGATTACTCTCCTTCCAAAAGGGGGTGAAGAAGAGCGATGTATGCTACATGATTTCCTTGTTTAGCTTCATGTGGGAGGATAATTCTATGATCTTTCAATAGTCGGTAACGAATCAAGGGGCAGTTCATCTACTCACCGTGTTTATCCCCATCATGATTAGTAGTTTATAATGTTTTTCTAGAATGCATGGGAATACGGGAAAGTAATAATTTTGTCAATAAATGATTGAATAAATGATGTTAACCCATGGGGTTTGCTATTTCTGGGATGCAGTCATGAGGATTCAATTTAAAGGAACATTGGACATTGTGTTTTTTTCTAATTAAATATATTGTGGAAATTGTTAGTTGTTAATTAATGATTGTACAATTAATAAACGTAAAGTATGATTGATAAAAAAGGAATGAAGAAATGTAATCAATATCTTTAAATGGTTGTGTGATTATAGGATACATAGTCAACGAAGTGGAAACCAGGGGTCTGAGAGACATTAGTAGTAGATGAGTATAATACTCGATTATGCCCATAGTGTGGTTGTGAGATAGAGTATATTCTATAATTTTTTTTTCTATATTATACTCTAGCCCATCAGTTAGGGAAACTAACACATCGATGATTCTGAGCACTGTGGAATGTTTTCCCCAACATTCTGGTGGGAGGATGGATGGCTTACTACACCATCTTTCCCCACTCTTATCTCTTGGTAGTTACCTATGCTGGTAGGCACATTACTTATTTTTCAACATATATGTGTGTAGAGGGCTATAATGACTTGTGGTTATTTACACACATTAATTCTGGATATAGTTTCCTATGGAATATTATTCGTGTAATGTGCATAGTCTGTGATAACTTGAGGATCCTTACTCGGTGTGTGGGCTGTAATGGCTTGATGTAAAATGCCCAGAGTATGATATAGGTTATGAAATTTTTGGTGGCTCTCAGAAACTACTTGGTTACATTTCTTTTGTGGACGTGGTGGTTTTTTGGCATGAGGTGCATGTTGTGGGACTTCACCTAGTTGCATGTGGGCAAGCCTTTTTTGCAAAGAGATGCTTACAACGTGTGATGTTGGAGAAAAGCGGAAAACATATGGGAATGTGATAACAGGGTACCCTTGATATTATTTATCATAATAAATTATCTTTTAGGTGATATATGGTGAGAGTACCCTTGGTGAGTTTGGGAACATAATATATCTATTTAGGGGATGAGTTAGTTTCACGTGTGGTTCACTCTACTATAGAATGTTCTCATTAATTATTCATGAGAGGATCTGGGGAGGATCCTATAGAGTATACTACTTTACTCACCCAATCTATATAAACTTTTTTCAATTCTCTTGGAGTAGGTTAGAGATCAATCATGTTTGTACTCACTTGGGGTTGTATGAGCTTTTCAAGCTTGTGGTTACTACTGTTTTTACCTTGATTTGGTTTTGGTTGAATTTTTCATTCAATTTTAGTATATTTGTATTCCATTACATATGTGTACCTAGGATTTTATTTTACATCTCTTTCTGAGTTAGAGTTGGTTGGTTTCTATCTTATTTCTCTTGTTCACATTTTTTTCATAGAGGATAATGGCACCCATTTCTGTGTTTATTATACCCTTGGTGCTAGTCTCCAACCCAGTGCCTACTGGAGGAGGGAATCAGTGGCCATTATCTCTCTTTTCTCACAATGTCATCCCAGGAGGTGTAAGCCTTGTGGGGAGGGGGTTTCGACAATATATGTAACACATTAACATACTCCAAGAGTTAGTTTTGAACCATTTAATATTCGATCATCCAAGGGTGTAATCCAATATATAAAAAAGGGAACTAGATATAGTTGTTAAATTCACTCACATTTAATTTAATTAATAAATTAAAATTTAATTAGAAATTCATGAAATCATTGTTGATGGGTTAAGAGTTACTAACAAACTCCAATCCAGGATCTAATGGTAACATTATTACATTGGAACATAATATATGTTACCACATCCCGATACACTGAATAGTGTTGATGTCTTGGTAAATGAGATCCCTATATGAAACTAAATTTTCATTTTATAATATAAAATAAAAAATGTTCTTTTGTAGAAATAAAAATTATTGAACTTAAGGTATCCATGAATATTAACCATAAAATGCATCCTCAGACCTCTGGGAAATAACATAAGAAATGGTTAAGCATATATAAATAGAATGTTTATGTATACATTGTAGGTGAAGAAAAAAATAATAAGTAATAAATTTTCAAAGGTAGGAAACTAAAATAAAATTCAATGTAATCAATATATTGTGTAGAATAATTCACGAAAAAATAATTATCAAATACTTTTAAATAATATTATTACAATCATGAAAAAAATAACAAAAATATTCTATCTTATTGAAAAACCACATGAAAATATCAATAAAAAATTTTAAAATAACTCAATTATTTATTCTACAAATCATTTAGACAACTTAATGGCCTAATTATAATACCTCATACAATCGACTTCTAAAGACAGGACATCTTACATAAATTGTAAATGACTCCACAAAATATCCAAGATGACTTGAATTAATATTTTTTCCCATGTATCAATGGCCTATATAATTCTGAGCCCCACCCATCAATTAATAATTGAAATTCACTCCCAAAATGAATGGGGGTGATTCATAGTCCACAATGACATTCGTATTGAATAAATAAAATTTGAAATATTAAAACATACCAAAAAAAATAAAAAATAATCGTATACTATATAGAGTAATAGGACGAAATTTTATAAAATTGTACATCCATATTCCAGAATATCAAAAAGAATCCAAAATAATACTATGGATTGTATCAATAAAAAAATATCCCTAGTGGATCAAAAGTTATTAAAGGATAAATTTCATGGATGAATATAAATACGTCAAACCTTTAATTAAAACATTTTTTTTTTGAAAATAAATATTTCACATTGTATCATTAAAGATATTTTTATTGATAAATATTAATTATATAACATATAAAATCCGGAAGTGTAAACACAACAACAAGGAATATATGGTGGTTATGGTGTGGGTCTCAAGAATGTAATGGTGAGATTAGAATCCCTTGCAACTTGATCGAATTCCATATAATGTGTTCAAACCAACTGTATAAAAAAATTATTTTATCAATAATCTATTATATTATAATAATAATATTTCTCATACCATATACTATTTACATTTATGAATTTATCTATGATTTATTATAATTTTAGTGTGAAAATCACAATTTCTCATCACAATTTGTTCATTTTTATATATGTTTTTCTTCGGTAACATTGTTCCATATATCCTAATAATATGTTAAATCCCATAAAAATATTATTATTCTATAAATATCATTTATATAGATCTTATATTATTTTACAACAGTATATAAAAAATCAATATTGAAAATGAATTACAGCATTCATGGAGACAGTATTCCATACATACAGATGATCGTTTATTACATTTTTCTCAACATTTTGAAGTAATGGAAAATTAATATTAATAAAATTGAATAACCAATATTATGTTATATATTTTATTCATAATTTTAAAATACATCCGTGTAACTGCAATTGTTAAAATATATTTAATAACATTTTATATCACTACGAGGATGTGGTATTTCTTAGTTTACACAAGAAACATTATTCTCTTCTATGGGATTATAAGGTGAGATGTAATGACCCAATAATTCTCATTGGCATGAGAGTACAACGAGTCATTACATGGCCTCGAGTGACATCCCCATTAAGCAAATGGCTGGCAATAAATGCCAAAGGGTTTAAAATACAACATGGGGATGATTTAACCATTAAAAAAATACTAATAACCCTAAAAACCATAACCAGATATTCACTATATGATGCATGATCAAATGAAAGGAAACTCAGAAACCTCATGTATCTCAAAAACACATCGAAGTAATACACAAAAGAAGAATAACCAATTATCAAAGTACACCGTTGATAAAATACACAAGACTCTCGAAAGACCTCATGACCCCATGCTCAACAATATCGAAGCTCCAAAATTTTGGAATAGCCCAACCATCATGAGGTTGTGATAAAAACATGAGAAAAATTACCTTTACCCTTGTCCCAAATGATATCATTTACAAAATCACCAAATTGCGAAAGAAGGGTTGAGTATAAAACTCAGTAGGTTTACCGAAATGGCTTCCCAACTCACACAATGAGGATAGAAGTGTTAGAAACAACTATATAAAACAATTTATATAAAAAAAATTTCCAAAATAGTTTATAACATAATGTAAAGAAGTTTCCAGAACCATTCATTTCCAATGAAAACAAATGAAATTGAAACCAATCATCCCAGCAAATTATTTTTTCAAAAAAATAACTAACACTCCATAAAACCATTTCACAATATCCCTTTATCAGCATACCTAACAATTACTCATACCCATGCTACTATCCATGCATGATACATTATGACAGTTACATACACATGAGTGGTTTCTCATCGATCTACCTAGTCATCAGAAGGTAATTTTTTCTCATGTTCCATTAACCCTTTCCCACAAACACATGGTCATATTTCAACCAAGCCTCACATATGCAATTCCCATATTTTATTAAAAATTTTCCATCGAGAACAAAGTAATATTTCAACCAATCCCCATATATGAAACATTAACACACCAAACATATGCCCAACGATCATGCAAAAACTACTCATTCAATAAAAACACCTTTTTATTGAAAACCATTATCGTGAAAACCATTTCAATGCCTAACCATTTCAATTCCAAACCATTTCAGTAAAAATATATTTTTATTTAAAACCATTTCTATCAAAAAACCCTTATTCATCAACCATTTAGAAATTTCCAAAAATACATAATTTAAAATCATCACTTCAGATTCAAGAAACTAAACCCTCTTTAAACAATTATTCACCAAGATCATGCAAATTGAAAAAAACATAAATCATCACAAATGATAATTTTTCTATTAATTTCACAATAAATTAACCAATTTTATTATAATCCAATAAATTATATCTGGATTAGTCAAGATATAATCCAACTACCTCGATGTTTTTGATGAAACTCAACAACAAACGAAGAAGGCATAAGAAGGCAGGTCGAATCTCCATGAACGACATTAGTTATATTATCCTAGAAAGATCACGACTCAAAATTGAATTATATGGCATCCAAAAACGTAGATCTATCCCCTATAGGATCAGATCTGAAAAATAATGGATATTTGAGAAGTAGATCTAGGCAGATCAAAGAAAACCTGACAAATGAGGAATGAATGGTGGCATACCTCAAGGATCAGGCTCGAAATCACCAAAGAAAGTCTCTAGGTTGGCTCCAACTCATGTGGGGATGGTTTTCCAGACTTCTAGAGAGAGTAATCTCATAATAGGGGATATTTTAATCCAAAAATAAAGATATAATGAAAATACTAGTAAGCACGAAGAAAATAGGTTCCAGATTTGACCTATGCACTAGGTTTGACCATACGGTTTTGGACAACCATTTATGGATTGTGTGACCTTCCTTTTGGTCCCACCACACTTTATAAAAACCCCAAACACTCCCTTAATTTCCATTTACCCTTTATATAGAATCAAATTTTTTATGGAAACATCCAACTTTAGGGAAACCACTCACATTATAGAAACAACCCACTTTATAGAAACATTCACTTTATGGAAACAACCCACCTTATGGAAACATCCAAAATTATGGAAACCCTAAACTTTATGGAAACTCTATATATTATGGAAACTCTAAATTTTAAAGAAACCCTCTATTTATAGAAAATCCATATTTTATGGAAACCCTCTATTTTATGGAAAATCCTGATTTTATGGAAACTCTATAATTTATGGAAACCAAATCAAAGAGACACCAATAAAAAAAGTGAGGAAAGTGGTTATGTACACGAACCTCGGGGTACTAAATTCTCCCAATCATTGGTATTTCCATCCCCGGAATGTAATAAATAATCATTGGGAAAAAAGAGTTTCAGCCACTTCTCTTTCTTTTCATTATTTTGATCCCAAGTCACTTCCTGAATCTGACCATGTTCCCGTAAAACCCGAACTAGGACAAATCATTACCGATGCATGAATTTATCTATTATATCCATGATCCACATTGGGATATATACCAATGATGTATCTGGTTCTAGGTCACCTTGATCCCATCTGATCACATTTTCAGGATCATGGTGATACTTTTTCAACTGGGATACATGGAAAAAATTATGCACCAAACTAAACCATGGTGGTAATGCCAACCGATATGCCTCTACTCCAACCCGTTATTGGATATTTAATGGGACAATGTATCTAGGAGATAACATTCCCTCCTTCCTGAAGCGATGATTTACAATCCTTGTGGAGATCCTTAAGAAGATACGATCACCCACAACGAACGAAAACAATATTTGATGGTGATCTTTAAAAGATGTATGACAACTCTATGTCATCCCCATAATTCTACAAATCAGTTGGATCTTCTCAGTTGTTTCCTGGACATGTCTTGACCTAGATTGTGATGTTTCGCCTATTTCCACCCATCATAGAGGTGAACAACAATGAAGATCATATAATTCTATATACAGATCCATGTCTATCGATTCCAAATAGTTGTTATTGTATGAGAACACAACTAAGGGTATATGGTCCTCCCATGAGGCCCCAAAATTCAATACAGTTTCCTGCAGCTTGTATTCCAACGTTTTTATCTTCCACTCATATTGAATATTCGTCTGAGGATGATACATTGTTCTCATAGTAAACTGAGTCCCAATGGATTGTTGTAAGGATTTCTAGAAATTAGATGGAAACCCCATATCTCTATCTAAGATTGTTTACACAAGTAGACCGTTCCTCTTTACCACATCTCAGATATCGATTTTCAAATGATCTGTCACCGTATGAGTTTCATGAATAAGGATGAAATGGACCGAAATTTTTAGACGATATACCATCAACCAAATGGCATTGTGTTTCTGGACCATTCTTGGAAGACGTGTAAAAAGATCTATTTTTATCTGATTCCATTTCCACATTGGGATGGGTGATAATTGTAACATACCAACTGGTCTCTAATGATCTGCTTTAACCTGCTGATATGTTAACCACCGCAAGTCAAATTCAGCCACCTCTATTTTCATTCCTCTCCTCCAAAACAGTTCCATCAACGATTTAAACTTACTATGTTTACCGGGATGTACAACCCTTCTTGAATGGTGGTATGCATGAAGGAGTTGTTCTTGAATAAAAAAATGTACAACAATCCGATCATTGAAAAACAAAAATGAACCCACGTCAAGTGTCCACCCCTCAATGGTCTCCCCACCATTGAGTTATGAACATACAACTAGTCATTCTACTTCAGATGTTTATACATCATTGATCAATTTTAATAAATGAGGAAAAAGCGTAGATGAAAAGAAAACTGCAGCATCACCTCAGTCTTCACATTCTTCAAGCATGTCGGCTAAGAATAACATCAACTTCCATTCATCTGAAGCTTCCTTATCCAACCAGGCATATGTCATTCAACTCAATGCAGTAGCCAACAAATTTTCGCTCCATGTTAGGTACATCAAGTCAAGGTCAAACATTTGGAGATACTACATCCCCATACTTTTCCTTAGATTCAAATATTGCTATTATTAAATGATTTTCGTGATTGTCTGTTCAGAAAACATAGTAATTTTTTCACCAAGAGATAATGACTCAATGTTTTCAAAGTATGGAAGACTGAAAAAAACTCCAAATCCTGTGATGGGTAGTTATTATCATGCACCCTCAACTGCCATGAACTATAAGAAATCACACGATCTCTTTTCATGAGAATGTAGTACAACAGTGATCCTGAAGCATCACAATACACCATATACCCCTATTTGGATTATGAAAAGATATAGATAGGTGCCAATGAATGCCGAAATTTTTGTTTCAGGAATTCATTTTGACATTCTGATATCTATTGGAATGGATCATTATTCTTTGTCCGAGATATCAGTGGTGAAGCGAGATGTGAGAAATCACGCACAAATCGTCAGTAGTAACGACTAGAGCAATAGAAATTCGTATCTCTAAAACATTATTCAGTGGGCTCTAAGTGATAATGGATTCTATATTTTTAGGATCAACAGAAACACCTTTAATTGATATGACATGTCCATGAAAACATATTTCTTATATCAAAAAACCACACATTCATAATTTGGCCTTCAAATGATGATATCTCGTGATTTGTAACAATATTTCTACATGCACCTCATAATCATTCCTTGTCATTGAATAGACAAAAATTTCATCCAAAAACACTTAAAAAAATTATCCATATATAGTTGAAATATCTGATTCATCTATTCCATGAAGACTGCTAGTTCATTCGTTGGACCAAAAGGCAAGACAATATATTCATAGTGGCCATATCTATGACTGAAATCTATCTTTTGAAAATCCTCTTTTTGAAATCTCAACTGGTGACATCCTGATCGCAGTTCAGTCATGGAGAACCCCTGAGCTCCCCGTATTTGATCAAAAATAACATTAATTCATGGAAGTGAATATATTTTCATTATCGTAACTTGGTTAATCATACGATATTCAACACACAGCCAACGAGTTCTATCTGCCTTCTTCACGAACTAAACAGGTGCTGCCCATGAAGGCATACTGGGTTGAATGAAACCCATTCTTTCCATCTCCTAAAACTACACATTCAATTCCTATTACTCTATTAGTGTCATTATATGGGACGGATGGGAAATAGGATTGGTCCCTAGATGGAGATCAATTTTAAACGACACTTACATTAGCGTTGGTAGCCTTGAAAAATTCTTGGGAATGTCGTTGGGAAATTGATCCAAAATAGATGGAATACTATTTTCCATGATCTCTTCTATTGATTCCAAAGTCAACGATGCCAATTGGTAGTAGATCATTCCCACCATTTGTTCCAACAAGATCTTTTCACACTTTGTTACAGTCCACGCTCTACTATAGAGATGATCAATGCTGTCCTCTATAATTAAACTAACTGTTCTCATATAATAGTAGATTTGAGCCTTCAACATTTTTAGCCAATACATACATAGGATTACATCATAGAAATCCATATCCAACATCATCATGTCCCATTTTATCTCATCTAAAATAACAGTTATAGAACATGCTCTACACACAACGACTATACATTCTATTTCACCGGGAAAAGTTTGCATTCTTACCATAGAAGGAATCATTTCAGGTTCTAATCATAGTGAATAGTATCCCCTCTTCATCTTCATCTTTGTGATAGAGTTATTATCCCCTCTATTGATGACAAATGTACTTCCTACACTTATATTTTAAGCATTGATATATATTTTTGAATGAGTATCTGGATACAGACCCAAGTCAATAGTTTGAAAAGCCTGAGTGATGCTTTGCACAAACTATGGGTCCACCTGGGTCTCGGGTGCAACCAGAATCTCAACAAAATCTTTTTACTAGTTCTTATGATGCATATCATGTTCCATTTTCTATACAAAAAAACGATATAAGTATCAGTCTCTATCAAATGATGGCTTAGCATTTCACATTCAATCACATCAATTATCTCAACATTTTTTTCCAAAAAAACATTTCCCCTGGTTCAACCATTTTTTAATATTCTTACCATTCTTTTGAATGTTAATCCATTTTCAAAATGCGATATGAATTCTCTTTTTCAAAATCATTCATTAGAAAACAAATTCTATATTTTTACAAAAAATTAACACTTTTTGAAAGGACATGAATCATTATAAGGACGCACCTATAATCATTGGCTTAAGCATACAAGGAGTCATTACTAGGCCTTAAGCAACATCCCCAAGATGCCAAAGGAAATTAAAAAATACCGAAGGGTTTCAAATACAAGTGGGACACAATTTATGCATTATGAAAAGAACAAATAATCATACCAACCATAACCAAACATTCACTATATTATTCATAAATAAATGAAAGAAAACTTAACAAATTCATGTATATCCAAACAACATCAATGTAAGAAAAAGGGGTTGAATAACCAAGTATTAAAGTACACAGCTGATAAACTACACTACACTGTCCAATGTCCTCATGAATCCATGATCTGCATGCTCCAAGGCCCATATTTTTGAAATAGCTCAACCATTACGAGGTATTGCTAAACACATGTGAAACATTTCCTTTTCCCTTCTCCCTGAAGATAGCATCTACAATAGCACCGATGTTCCAATGAAGGGGTGAGTATAAAACATAGTAGGTTTACCCCCAAATACTTCCCCGCTCCAACTAGTAGGATATAAATTTCTTCAATAATTATATACAATTTATTATATAAAACAATTAACCTAAAACAATTTATAACTAAATATAAATATGTTTCCAAAACCATTCACTACTAATTCATTCAAGTGCAATTGAATCAAATTTTCCCAGCAAGATACTTTTCCAGAAATATAACTAAAAAATCTTTACAACCATTTCACAATATCTCTTTAACAAACCAATAAAACCAACCATGCAAGCTACATTATGACAGTTCTATAATCAAGAGAACTATCTCGTTGATCTACCGAGTCTTTAAAAAGTAATTGTTTCTCATGTGTCGTTAAAACATTGGAACTGAGCACAAGGTCATATTTCATCCTAGCCTCTTATATGTAATTCCCAAGTGCCATTAAACCTTTGGAACCTATCACAATGTCATATTTCAACAAATCCATGTATATGCAACATGAATAGACACCACATATGCCCAACGATCATGCCAACACTACTCTATCAATGAAATCAAATTTTTATTAAAAACCATTTCTGTCAAAATCATTTCAATGAAAAACCATTTCATTTCCAACCCATTTCAATAAAACACCATTTTTTTAAAAAAAACATTTCTATTCATAACCCATTTTTCATCAATGGTTTTGAAATTTTAGAAAATCCATAATTTATAATCAACATTTAAAATTCACGAAACTAAACCCCCATTACACATCTATTAACCATGATCATGAAATTTAATAAAAATCATAAATCATCACAAATGATGATTCTTCCATGAATTTCAAAATCAAAAACTCAATTTGAATCTATGAAAATCTTTTCAATCAAGAGGAGTCGAGAGAGACGCTACCTACCTTGAAGGTTTTGACGATACTCGACAACAGACAAAGAATGCCCAAGAAGGCAGCTTGATTCTCCAAGAACGTTATTAGTTATATTATCATAGAAAGATCATGACTAAAAATTGAAATATTTGGCATCCAAAAAACTCAGAACTACCCACTACATGTTCATATTAGAGAAATAATGGATATCAGAGAAATAGATCAATCTAGGTCTACGATAACATTACTAATTTGGAAAGAATGGTTGTATACCTCAAGAATCAGACTCAAAATAAACAAAGGAAAGCTCTAGGATGGCTTCAACTCATGAGGGTAGGGTTCTCCGGCCTTCTAGGGAATGTAATCTTATTTTAGGGACGTTTTAAAGCCAAAAGTAAATATTTAGAGAAAAAATGATTAAGCTCCTTGTAAACTGGATCTAGATTGGACCTCAACACAGTGTTGGACCACATGGTTTGGTCCAAACATGTATGGATCAGAATACCTTCCTTTTGGTCCCAACCCAACTTATAAGCCCCCAAAAATCTCCCATCCTTCACCTTTACCATTTTTATTTAATCACATTTTTTAATGGAAATATCCAACTTTATGGAAACACCCCACATTATGAAAACAACCAAATTTATAGAAACACCCCACTTTTTGGAAACGACCCACTTTATGGAAACAACCAAAATAATGGAAATGCACAACTTTATGGAAATACTATATATTATAGAAACTCTCTATTTTATGGAAAATTTCATTGTATTTAAAATATCTATTTTATGGAATCTCTCTATTTTATGGAATCACAAAATTTTAGGAAATCCCAATAAAAAACAATCCAATTAAAAAACGTGTAGAAAGGGTCTATGATCCTGAAACTAAGGGTACTACATTTCTCAAACATTGGTATTTCCATAATCGGAATGTAGAAAACCATAAATGGCCCAAAAGAGTTGAAACCACTATTTGTTCATTTCCTTTTCATGTTCCCAAGTCTCTATATGAATCTGACTATGTTTCTGTAACAACTGCACTAGGGAAATGCTTTTCCCACACAGTAGTTCTCTTGTATATTAATGATCCTCGCTAGGATTTGTACCAATGATGTATCCGATTTTCAGTAAGTGTGATCCCATCGGATCACATCATCGGCATTAGGGTGATATTTTTTTTAACTAGGATACATGGAACACATTATGCACCGAACTAAAATATGGTGGTAATTCCAACTGGTATTCCACCTCTCCAACCCATTGAAATATTTAATAAGGTCCAATGTATGTAGGATATAACTTTCCCTACTTCTTGAAGCGACGATGTCCAAGAATAAGCAAGACCCCCAAGATGACATGATCACCCATAGTGAACCACAAAAGTGTTTAATGGTGATCTGTCTATGATTTTTAATGACTGTGAGTCATAACCATCCTCATTATAATCAACTGGATCTTCGTCATTGTTTCTTGGACAATGCATGGGCCAACTAGTAATGTTTCTCCTGTTTCCACCCATCATAGTGGAGAACGACATGGACTCCCATATCATGCATCAAACAGAGCCATGTGTATCAAGGCCTAATAACTGGTATTGTATAAGAACTCCACTAAGGGTGTATTATCCTCCCATGAGTCACCAAAATCTATTGAAAATTCCCTCAACATGTCTTCCAATGTTTTTATCAACCTCGTAGTTTTTCCATCCGTCTAGGGATGATGCACCATCATCATATTCAACTGAGTCCCAAGGGCAAGATGTAAGGATTTTTAGAAATGAGATATGAACCTCAGATATCTATCTAAGACTATAAAAACTATTACACCATGCCTCTTTACCACATCCCTGATATATATTTTTAAAAGATCCTCCACCATATGAGTTTCACGAATACTGATGAAATGGGCTGACTTGGTTTGACGATCCACTATCAACCAAATTGAATCATGTTTCTAGACCATTCATGGAAGACCTTTAAGAAAGTCTATTTCAATATGATCCCATTTCCACACCAGTGTGGGCATCGATTGTAACATACCAGCTGGTATCTGATGCTCTGCTTTAACAAACGGTCATGTTATTCACCACGTAACGAACACTACCACATCCATTTTCATGCCACTCCACCAAAACTACACCTTTAACACCTTATACATCTACTATGTACCTAGATGTACTAACTATCTCGAATAGTGGTAAGCATGAATGAGTTATTCCTGACAAAACATTGGTACCCCCATATGATATATGAAAAAAACTAAACCCCCATCAAGTGTCCAACCCTCAATGGTCGCCCCACTATTTAGTATTGAACTTTCATCCCGAAATTATACATCAAATTTTTGGACCACTTTTATCAATTTTACTAAATCATGAACAAGCATAGATGAAAAGAAAACTGCAACATCTCCTCGGTCTTCACATTCTGCATGCATGTCAACTAAGAACGACATCAACTGCCTTTCATCGAAAGCCTCTTTCACAAACAGAGTATATGACATTCTACGAAATGAATCCACCACCAAATTTCCATTCCACGGTGTGTAAATCATGACAATGTCAAAAATTTGGAGATACTCTATCCATATCCTTTTCCTATGACTCAAATCATGCTGTGATAAAATATGTTTCATGCTTTTTTGATTTGTAAACATAATAAATTTTTCACCAAAGAGATAATGGATCCATGATTTCAAATCATAGATTACTATAGCAAACTCCAAATAATATAATCGGAAATTCTTCTCATGACCCACAAATACATTGAATCATAAGTAAACACATTATCTATTTGCTTGAGAATACATCTCATCCCTCATCTCAAACCATCCCAATAGACCACATGCCCTGGTCCTAATTCTAGAATTATCAAGATAGGTGCTGATGTAAGTCGAACATTTAGATCCTAGAAAGAGTTTTGACATTCTACTGTCCATTGTATGGGATCATTATTCATTGTCAGCGATGTATTTCTTAAATCTAGTCGTGATAAATCATGCACAATGAATCGGTAGTAACCAACTAGATCCAAAAAAAACTCATATCTTGAAAACAGTCATCGGTAGTTCCCATGAGATAATGGATTCCATATTTTCATGATCAACATGAAAACCTTTCACATACATGACATGGCCAATAAAACGTACTTCTTCTATCCAAAAATCACACTTTATTAATGTGGAATAGAAATGATGATCTCTCTAGATTTGTAACATTGTTTCTAGGTGCACCACATGATTGCCCTGTGTCTTTGAATAAACCATAATGTTTTCCACTAGAACCCCATGAAAATAATCCTGATACTGTCAAAATATCTAATTCATCAATTCCTTGAATAATTCTGGTGCATTAAATAGACCAAATGACATGACTACATATTCATAATGGCCATATCTACTTCTGAACGCTGCATTTGGAATATCCTCTTTCTGAACACTCAAATGGTGATATCCTGATCGCATGTCAATCTTGGAGAACCACTGAGCTCCCCTTAATTGATCGAACAAATCATCAATGTGTGGAAGTGGAAATATTTTCATTATCATAACTTTGTTAAGCATAAAATATTCAACAAACAACTGAATTTTTTCAACAACCTTCTTCACAAACAAAACCAGTGTAGCCCATAAAGACATACTTGGTCGAATGAAAATGTTGCATTCCAACTCCTCTAACTACACTTTCAATTCCGATAACTCGGTTGGTTCTAACTTATTGGATGGAAGGGTAAATGGACTTGCCCCAGGAAGGATATCAATCATAAAATCCACTTCCCTTAGAGGTGGTAACCTTGAGAAGTTCTAGGGAAATACATCTGGAAATTGATCCATAACAGCATGAAAACTATTATCCTCAATCACTTCCATTGATTCCAAAGTCAAAGATTCCAATCTTTAAGATATTTCTCCCTCTATTGGTGCCAACTAGTTCTTTGAACCCTTCTTTACAATCCACTCTCTAATATAGAGATGCTCAATGTCATCCTCAATCTTGAATCTAACTTTTCTCCTATAACATTCGACTTTGTATGTGAACATTTCTAGCCAATCCATACCCAAAATTACATCATATACATCCATATACAACATCTTGAAGTCCCACATTATCTCAGATCCTTCAACAGTTATAGCACATGTTTTATAGACAAGGGATTGACATTCTCTTTCACTAAGAAGAGTTTGCAGTCTTACCATAGAAGGAATCATTTAATGTTTTAAACAGAGGGAATAGTTTCCTAAATTCCACATCATCTTTATGCTTGATTTCTGAGCCCCTCCAGTGAAGACAACTGATCTTCCTCCACTTGGATTGTCAACAGTGACAAATATCGTTAACAGAGAATCTAGCTATAGTCCCATGTCAACTGTTTGAAAAGCTTGAGTGATGCTTTGAACTAACTATTGGTTCTGTGGCTCGGGTGAAACAAAATTCTCTACAACCTATTTTAACAAGTTCTTATGATGCATATCAGGTTCTATTTTATAAACCAACAACAAACTCTATAACTCTTACTCTCTTGAAAATGATGGAATAACCTTTGAAATCTTAGCACATAAACTATCACTACATTGTTTTCTATTACAACCTTGTCCCTTGATCATACTTTTTCAAAAACTCTTCACTTGATTTTGTAAATTAAACCATTGTCAAAATATGATAAGCATTATCCTTTTCAAATTAGTTCTTTTGAAAACAAATTCCATACTTTTAAAAAAAATAACACTTTTTTCACTATATGAATCATTACTCAAAATGATGTATGTACTCCTAGTGGGAATTCATTCCCCTACCTTTCATTTCATGTTCATCTCATTGTCTAAGCCCATGATAATGAGATTTCCAAATCCTAGAAGTGTATCAAAACATTTATTTAACCAACTCACGGTGAACATAAAGTTCAGAAAAAAAGGGTTAGCTACATCCTTTTATACTCTACAATTCGTGTTTCAACAATCCAAATCCTTTCTAGTATTCCCACCCAAGGAATTGACAAGGAGGGATTTCATCTCCAAAATTGGGAACATCGATGAAATGTTGTGAGGAAAGAACCAAACAAGCTGGTAGCATTTGTAATGACCTGCCAATTCTCATTCGCTAGAGAGTACAATGAGTCATTATTAGGCCATAAGAGACATCCTCAAAACACAAAATGCTAGCAATAAATGCCGAACAGTTTCAAATACATGTGGTCGATGATTTACCCTTTATTAAATAAACTAATAATCCTACAACCAAAACATAAAATTAACTATATGATGCATGAACATATGAAAGACAACTCAACAACATCATGTATCTCTAAACCACATTAAACAAAGTAGCAACAGATGAATAACAAAGTATCAAAATATGCAGTGGATAAACTACACACGACTCTATAAAGACCTCAGGACTCAATGATCCACATTCTCCAAGCTCCAAAATTTCTGAATTGCCCATCCATCATAAGGTAGTACTGAACAAATGTGAAACTTCATGTTTTCTCTTGTCACGAAAGTTATTATCTACAAAATCTCCAATGTGCCAAAGCCTGGGTGACTATAAAACTCCGTAGGATTACCCCCAATGACATTTCTACTCACGCTACTAGGATAGAATAGTTAAAAACAATTATATAACACATTTTAATTAAGAAAATTTCTCAAAAACTTTTTATATCTAAATATAATCATGCTTCCAAAACCATTCAATATCAATGCATAAAAATGAAATTGAACCCAATTTTCTTGGCCAAATATTTTTCCAAAAAAATAACTAAAAAATATTTACAGCCCTACAATATCCCTTTATCGGCATACCCAACCATTCCCCAAACCCATGCAACCAAACAAGCATGCTACATAATAAAATTCCATAATCATGAGTGGATTCTTGTCAATCTTCCATGTCATCACAAGTTAATTGTTTCCCATGTTCCATTGACCCTTTGGCACCGAGAACAAGGTCATATTTCAACCATGCCCCATATATTCAATTTCAATTTCTATGAAACTTTTTGAAATGGGCACAAGGTAGTGTTTCAACCAATCCCTATATATGTAACATGAAAACTCACAACATATTCCCTACGATCATGCCAAAACAACTCTTTCCAAAATACACTTTTTTATTGAAAACCATTTCTGTCAAAACCATTTCAATGACAAACCATTTCAATTCCAAAACATCTCGACACAACCCCATTTTTATAGAAAACAATTTCTATTGAAAACCCATTTTTCATCAACCATTTTTCAATTGTAGAACATCCATACTTTAATATCATCATTTTAACTTCATGAAAATGATCCCCCTCTGCATAATTTTTCACCAAGACCAAACAATTTTACAGAAACCATAATTCACCACAAATGAAGATTTTTCTATGCATTAGTTCAATCACCAACCCAATTTTAATCTATAAAAATGAATTCGGTCAGGAGGAGTCAAGAGGCAATCCACCTACATTGATGGTTTTCATAAAACTCGACAACACACAAAGAACGCAAAACAAGAAAGGATGATTCTCCAAGAACGAAATTAGTTCTCTTTTAGTAGAATGATAGTTAAAAAATTGATTTATTTGGAAACCAAAAATGTATATCTACTCACTATAGGTTTTGATCTAAAAAATAATGGATATCATAGAAGTAGGTATAATAAGATCTAAGAAACCATGCCTACTTAGGAAAAAATGGTGACATACCGAAAGAATCGGACTCGAAGTCACATAATGAAGGCTCTATGATGGCTCCATCTAATGTGGGAAGGGTTTTACATCCATAAAGGTAGAGTAATCTTGACATAGGGGGGTTTTATGCCAAAATGAACTATATAGAGCCAAAACAAGTATTATCATTGAAAATAGGTTCTAGATTTGACCTCTATGGATGTTTGACCATGCAGCTAGTGATAACCAAGTATGGATCATGTGACATTACTTTTGGTCCCATGACACCTTATAAAATTCCCAAAATCTTCCATCTTTCACCATTACACTTTTTATGGAAACATCCCAAATTATGGAAATAACCCACTTCAATGAAACACTCCACTTTATAAAAACAACCCACATTATGTAAACAACCGAAATTATAGAAACAAACAACATTATTGATACAATATATATTATGGACACTCTCTATTTTATAGAAACACAATATTTTTTAGAAACATTGAATTTTATGGAAACTCTCTATTTTATGGAATCATTCTATTTTATTGAAACCCAATCAAAGTCACACGAATTAAAAAAATCAGAGGAAAGGGGTTGTGTACCTCAAACCAGGGGTACTACATTATCCCCATAGTCGGTTTTTCCATCCTAAAAAATTTGAAAACTCCCACTAGCTAAAAATAGTTTTAGCCACTATTCTTTCATTTCCTCTCATGTTCCCATGTATCATCCTGAATCTGACTTTGTTGTAGTAACACCCACACTATGACGATTCTTTTATCTAAAAAGACATTATTTTGTATATCCATGATTAGAACTAGTATAGGTACCGATGATGTATCTGATTCTATATCAATGTTATCCCATCTGATCACATTTTCATGATCCGGGTGATAATTTATCGACTAGGATACATGCAACAAGTTAAGCACCGAACTAAACCATAGTGATAATGCCAAATGATAGGCCAATTATCCAACCCATTCTAGTATCTCAAATGGTCCAATGTATATAGGACATAAATTTCCATGCATCCCGAAGTGATGATGTCCATGCCTTTGAAAGATCCTTATGAAGACATGACTACCCACAACAAATGACAACGGTCGTTGACGGTGATCTGCCTGGAATTTCTAACTTCTCTGAGCAGTCCCAATCCTCATTCTATTGGACTAGATCATATTTTTTGATCCTAGATCAAGGTATGGATCAACCAGTGATGTTTCACCTATTTCCAACAAGCATATTAGAGAATGACAAAGACACCCACAAAATTCTTCAAATAGATCCATGGGTATTGAGGCCTGGTAGTTGTTATTGTATGAATACTCCACTAAGGGTATATTCTCCCCCCATGAGCCACCAAAACCCATTACATAATCCCAAAAAATGACTTCCAACATTTTTTTCATGCCCTCATATTGTTCATCCATTTGAGGATGATATGTCGTGCTAATAGACAACTGAGTCCCAAGGGTTTGTTGTAAGGAAATCCAGAAACGAGACATGAACCTTGGATCTATATATAAGACTATTGACATTGTTACACCATGCCTCTTTACCACTTCTCGGATATAAATTTTTGAAAGATCCTCTATCATATGTGTTTCACGAATAGGGATGAAATGTGATGAATTGGTTTGAAAATCCACTATTGCCCAAATAAAATAGTGTTTCTAGACCATTCTTGGAAGAGCAGTAACACAATCTATTTCAATCATATCCCATTTACACACTGGTATCGGAGAAGATTATAACGTACCCTCTAGTCTCTAATTCTATTATTTGACCTGCTAAAAAGTTATGCACTGTGATATGAACTCAGCCACATCCCTTATCATGCCCCTCCACCAATACTGTGCCTTCAATGCCTTATACATCTTTTGTGAACCTGGTTGTACAACCCATCTCGAATGGTTGTTAGCATGAAGGGGTTATTCCTATCAAACCGTAGGATAAACCATCTGATCTCTCAAAAACAAAATTGAACCCCCATCAAGTGTACATCTCTAAATGGTCTTCCCACCATTGATTTTTGAACACACAACTAGAAATTTTAGATCATATGTTTGTTCCTCTTTGATCAATTTTACAAAATCTGGAACAGGCATAGCTAAAACTGAAAATGGAACCTCACTTTGTTCTTCCCATTCCACATTCATTTCTACTAAGACTGACATCAACTGTCATTCATATAAATCTTTGTTCGACAACTGAGTGTATTACTTTCTAAAAAATTCATCAGACACCGAATTTCCTTTTCCCTGTGTGTACATCAAGTCAAAGTCAAACATTTGGATATACTTCATCCATATCCTTTTCCTCATAATCATATATTTTGGTGAGAAATATTTATTCAAGCTTTTGTGATCCGCAAACATAGTAAATTTCACACGAAATAGATAATGTCTCTATGATTACAAATCATGGACGATTATAGATAACTCTAAACAATATGTTGGGTAATTCTTCACATGAACCCTCAACTAGATCGAACCATAGGAAAAAATGATCTATTAGAATTATAACACATCCCAACCCATATCCCAAAGAATCTAAATACACCCCATACCCCTATCCTGATTTTAGAAAGGTCATGATTGGTGCCAATGTAAGCCATACATTCAGTTCCTGGAAAGACTTTTGACATTCATATGTCCATTGGAATAGAGAATTATTATTTTTCATAGATGTCATTAGTAATGAAAATAATGAGAAATCACCCACAATGTGTTGATAGAAACCTTCTAGGCCAAGAAAAATCGTATCTTGAAAACATTCTTCGATGGTTGCCATGCGGTAACAGATTCGTTATTTTTAGGATCAACAGAATGAAAATTCTCAGAAATTACATGGCCAAGTAAATATACATAATGTACCCAAAAATCACACTTCTTTAATTTTTCATACAAACAATGATCTCTCAGGATTTTTAACATTTTTTCCAGGTGCACCCCGTGATCAACCTGTGTCTTTGAATAGACCAAAATGTCATCCAAAAACACCCCCAACAAAAGAATCTAGATATTGTTGAAGTATTTGATTCATCAATGCCATGAAGACCGCTGTTGCATTAGTTTGACCAAATGGAAGGACTACATATTCATAGTGGCCATATCTACTTCTGAAATCTATCTTTGTAATATCCTCTTTTCATACTCTAAACCGGTGATATCTGGATAGCAAGTCAATCAAAGAGAACCATCAAGCTCCCCTTAATTAATCGAATGGATCATCAATGCATGTATGTGGATATATTTTCTTTATCATAACTTGGTTAACATTACGATATTCAACACACTGCCGAAGAGTTCCATCTGCCTTCTTCATGAACAATATTATTTCTACCAATGGGGATGTACTTAGTCGAATGAAACTATGACATTCCAGCTCCACTAACTACAATTTCAATTCCCATAACTCTGTTTGGGGAATCTTATAGGATGAAAGGGAAATAGGACTAGCTCCAAGAAGGAGATCAATCATAAACTCCACTTCCATAAGAGGTGGTAACCCTTAGAATTTCATTGGAACGACATCTAAAAATTTATCCACAATAGTTGTAAAACTATTTTCCTCGATCTCTTCTATTGATGCTAAATTCAATGCTACCATTTTGTAAGAGATCTTTCCCACCATTGGTGCCAACAAGCTATTTTCACTCTTCTTTACAATCCTCACTCCGCTAATGAGATGTTCAACACCATCCTCAGTCATGAAACTAACTATTATCCTATAATAGTCGATTTGATCCTTGAACATTGCTAGACAATCCATACATAGGATTACATCATAGACATCCATATCCAACATCAAGTAGTCCCATTTTTACTCAACGCCATCAACAGTTATATCACATGCTCTACACATAACGTATATATAATCTCTTTCACCTAGAAGAGTTCGTAGTCTTACCATAGAAGGCATCATTTCATGTTTTAAACAGAGAAAATAGTTCCCCACTTCCTCTTAAACATAGTTCTAGAATTCTCCAACACTATATTGAAGAAAACTTTACTTCTTCCAATTGACTTTTATGTAGTGACAGATATCATTAATGGACTATCCGGCAACAATCCAAGGTCAGTAGTTTGAAAAGCCTAAGTGATGCTATGGACCGACTATTGGTTCACATGTGGCTGAGTTGTAACCCAATTCTCAACAACCTCTTCTGATTAGTTCTTATGATTCTTATCATGGGCCATTTTCTAAACCAACAAAAAAACTCTATATGTCTCACTCTCTTGCAACTGATGTCTTAACATTTCAAATTCTATGACATCAACTATCACACCATTGTTTTCCAAAAAAAATCCCACGTTCTACCATTTCTGAAAACACATCATATAATTTGGAAAATTAAACCATTATCAAAATACGATAAAAATTTTCATTTTCAAAATATTTCATTTGAAAACCAATTCCATACATTATAAAAAATTAACACATATATTTCACAACAAGAATCATTCACCAAAATGATTTATGAACTCTTAGTGGGAAGTTATTCCTCTACAATGCATGTCATGCTCGTCTCATTGGCTAAACCCATGACAATGACATTTCAAAATCCTAAAAGTGACTCCAAACACTTATTTAACCATCTCTCAGAAAACATGATGTTCAGAATAAAAGGGATAGCTACGTCCTATTATTCTATACATTTCTTGTTCCGACAATCATACTCCTTTTTAAGATTTCCACCCAAGGAATAGACAAAAAGGGATTTCATATCCAAAACTAGAAACATCGATGACTACTTTTTAGGAAAGGAAATAACAAGTAGATACCATTTTTATTGATCCACCAATTCTCATTGTCTTGAGAGTACCATGAGTCATTACTAGGCCTTAAGCAACATTCCCATGATGCCAAAGGATGGAAATAAATTCCAAAGGGTTTCATATAAAAGTGGGGAACAATTTACACTTTAATAAATAAACTAATTAACCTACAAACCATAACAAATATTTAACTATATGATGCATGAAAAAATGAATGAAAACCCAAAAACTTCTTGTATCTCAAAAGCACATAAAAGTAAGTGATAGTGGAAGAACAACCAAGTATCATAGTACATAGCCGATAAAATACAAATGAAACTACAAAAACCTCAAGACTCCATACTCCACATGCTCCATGTTCTAAAATTTTTTAATATCCCAACCATCACGAGGTAGTGCTAGACACATGTGAAACATTACCTTTTCCCTTGTCCCAGATGATAACATCTGTAAAATCCCCAATGTGCCAAATCAGGGGTGAGTATAGAACTTAGTAGATTTACCCCAATAACATCCCTTATCATGCCACTTAGATAGATAATATAATTTCTCAAAAATTATTTGTAACTAAATATAAATAAGTTCCCAAAACCATTCAATATCATGCTTAAAAGTGCAATTGAAACCAATTTCCCAGTAAAATATTTTTCCAAAAAAACTAAACAATATATACAACAATTTCACTATATCCCTTCATCATCCAACCCAACCATTCCCCAAACCCATGAAACCAACCATTCATGAAATATTATGATAGTTACATACTCATGAGTGGTTTTTCATCGATCTACCAAGACTTAAAAATGTAATTGTTTTCCATTTTCGATTAACAATTTGTCACCGAGCACAAGGTCATATTTAAACAAAGCCCTGTATATAAATATCCATATTCCTTTAAACCAGTGGAACCTAGAACAAGGTCATATTTCAACCGATCCATATATATGAAACATGAACAAACACCACATATGCCCAACAATCATTCCAAAACAACTCTATATATAATAAAACATTGTTATTGAAAACCATTTCTATCAAAACCATTTCAATGAAACACCATTTAAATTCCATGCCATTACAATAAAACCACATTTTTATTGAAAAAAATTTCTATTTAAAACCACTTTTTCATCAAACATTATGAAATTCAATAAAATCCATAATTTTAAATCATAATTTTAAATTCATGAAACTAAACCCCCTTTTCACATCTATTCACCAAGATCACTCAATTTCAAAAAAAACCATAAATCATCAAAAATTAACTTTTTTCCATGCATTTCAAAATCAATAATCAAATTTGAATCTATGAAATTAATTTCTATCTAGAGGAGTCAAGAGAGAATCCACCTACCTCAGAGGTTTTGACGAAACTCGATAACAGACAAAGAATGCACAAGAAGGCGGGTCGATTCTCCATGAACGAAATTAGTTCTATTTTCTTAGTAACATCACGACTCAACATTGATTTATTTGGAATCCAATAACATTGATCTACACACTATCTGTTATGATCAGAGAGATAATGGTGATCTGAGAAGTATATCTATAAGTTCTAAGAAAACATGAAAATATATAAAGAATAGTGACATTCCTCAAGAATCGGACTCGAAATCACAAAAGGAAGGCCCTAGGTTTGCTCGAACTCATGTGGGGAGGGTTATCCAGCCTTCAAGGGAGAGTAATCACGATTTAAGGGTCTTTTGAGGCCAAAAATCAATATATAGAGAAAAAAAGAATAAGCACCTAGAAAACTGGATCTAGATTTGTCCTCTGCGCAAGGTTTGACCACACGGTTTGGGCCAACCGTCTGTGGATCACATGACCTTACTTTAGGTCCCAAAACACCTTATAGAACCCCCAAACTCTCTCATCCATCACCTTTTCTCATTTTATGGAAGAAAAAATTTTTATGGAAACATCCGACTTTATGGAAACACCCCACTTTATAGAATCAACCCACATTATGAAAAAAACAAAAATTATGGAAACACCCAACTTTATGGAAACTCTTTATATAATTGAAACTTTCTATTTTATAGAAACATTCAAATTTTTTGGAAACAGAATATTTTATGGAAACTCTCTATTTTTTTGGAAACTCTCAATTTTATAGAATCCCAATCAAAGACACACCAATTAAAAAACACGAGAAAATGGGTTATGTACATGAAACTGGGGGTACTACATTCTCCCCACTATTGGTATTTCCATTATCAAATAGTAGAAAACCCACACTAGCCAAAAATAGTTCTTGCCACTGCTCTTTCATTTCCTTTTCAGGTTCCCAAGTCTCTTCTAGAATCTAACCATGTTTCCCTAACACCCATACTAGGATGCTTCTTTTCCCACAAAAGACTTTATCTTGATTACCCTTGATCTTAATAGGGATATGTACGAGTGATGTATCTGGTTCTAGGTCAACGTGATCCCATCTGATCACATGGTCAGGATCATGGTAAAACTTTTTCAACAATGATACGAGGAACACATTATGCACTGAACTAAAATATTGTTGTAATTAAAACTGATATTACACCTATCCCACCCGTTCTAGTATCTCAAAAGGTCCAATGTATACAGAATAAAACCTTTTCAGCTTCCAAAAGTGACGATGTCCAATCCATGGAGAGATCCTCAAGAAGAAATGATCACCCACAGCAAACAATAATGGTCTTTAACATTGATCTGCATAATATTTTTGAAAACTCTGAGCCATACCCATCCTCTTTCTAATCAACTATATCTTCTCTGATGTTTCTTGGACAAGGCTTGGCCAAAGTAGTGATGTTTCTCATGTTTCCACCCAACAAAGTGGAGAATGGCAAGGACAAACATTCAATTCTACAAAAAACGACATGTGTATCGAGGCAGGATAGATGGTATTGTATGAGAGCTACACTAAAGGTATATTCTACTCCCATGATCCACTAAAATCCATTACCCAAGTCTGCAACATGTCTTCCAAAGATTTTATCATCCGCTCAGATTGTCAATCCGTTTGAGGATGATACGACCTGCTCATAGACATCTGTGTCCCAAGGTCTTGTAGTATGGATTTCGAAAAACTAGACATGATTCTCTGATATCTATCTGAGACTATTGAAATTAGTACACTATGCCTCTTTACCTCTTCTAGAATATAGAATTCAGAAATGTTGTCCACCATATGACTTTCACGAATAGGTAAGAAATGGGGAGACTTGGTAAGACGATCCACAATCACCCAAATGTCGTCATGTTTCTGGACCGTTCATGGAAGACCTCTAAAAAATCTATTTCCAGTTGATCCCATTTCCACACTAGGATGAAAAAATATTGTATCATACCAGCTAGTCTCTGATGCTCTACTTTTACATGATGGCAAGTTAAGCATTGTGAGACGAACTTTGCCACCTTCCTTTTCATTCCGCTCCATAAAAACAATGCCTTCAATGCCTTATACATCTTATGTGTACCTAGATGTACATCCCATCTCGAGTTGTGGTATTCATGAATGAGTTGTTCCTGATAAACCATTGGTACCATCTTCCAATCTCTAAAATACAAAACCGAACCCCCATCAAGGGTCCAACCCTCAATGGTCTCCCCACCATTGTGTTTTAAGCATACAACCAAACATTCTAAATCATATTTTTGTGCCTCTTTGATCAATTTTTCTAAATAAGGAACAAGAATAGCTGAAAATAAAAGTACAATATTACCTATGTCTTCACATTCCACATGTATGTTGGCTAAGACAGAGATCTACAACAATTCATTTGAAGCTTCTTTCACTAACTGAGCATATGACATTCTAGTCAATGAATCTGCAAAAAAAATTCATTTCCCTTGTCTGTACATCAAGTAAATGTCATACATTTGGAGATATTCCCTCCATCACCATTTTCTAAGATTCAAATCCTGGTATGTGAAAATGGGTTTCATGATTTTTTTATCAGTGAACATGGTAAATTTATCTATAAAGAGATAATGTCTCCATGTTTTCAAAACATGGATGACTATAACTAACTCGAAATCAATTGTTGGGTAATTCTTCTCATGCACCCTCAACCGCCTTACACCATAAGCAACCACATGATCTCTTTGCATGAGATCACAACCCAACACTGATCCCAAATCATGACAATACACCACATACCCATGTATTGATTCAATAAAGATCAGATAGCTTCCAATGTAATCTAAACTTTCAGTTGCTCGAAATACTTTTGTCATTCTGCAATCCATTGGAATGCAGTATTCTTCTTTGTCAGAGATGTCATTGGTGATTCTAGTCATGAGAAATCATGCAAAAAGCGTCAGTAGTAACAACCTAGACCAAGAAAACGTTATATCACGAAATCATTCTTTAGTGGTTTCTATGAGATTATAGATTCTTTCATTTCAGGATAAACAAAAACACCTTTCTTAGAAATTACATGGCCCCGAAAATGTACATTCTATATCCCAAAATCACACTTCTTTTTATTTGGTAAACAAATGATGATCTCCAATCATTTGTAACATTGTTTCCAATTGTACCTCATGATCATCCCTTATCATTAAATTGAACAAAATTTCATCCATAAACACCCAAATAAATGAATCCAAATATTGTTGAAATATCTGAATCATTAATTCCATGAAGATAGCTAGTTCATTAATTAGACAGAAAGTCATGACTTTATATTTATAGTTGCCATATCTACTAATGAAAGTTTTCATTGTAATATCCATGTTCCGAAATCTAAACTGGTGATATCCGGATTGCATGTCAAACATGGGGAACCACTATGATCCCCTAAATTGATAGAATAAATAATCTATGTGTGGAAGTGGATATATTTACTTTATCGTAACTTGATTATGCTTGTGATATTCAACATAGAGATGAAGTGTTTTATCTACCTTCATCACAGACAAAACTGGTGACACCCATGGAGATATACTTGGTCAAATGAAACCCATGATTTCTAGGTCCTCTAACCACAAATTCAATTCTCGTAACATTGTTGGACCCATCCTATAGGATATAAGGGAAATAGATCTTGTCTTTTCAAGGAGATAAATCGTAAACTCCCCTTACCATAGAGGTGGTAACCCTGAGACGTTATGGGGAATGATATATGTAAATTGATCCACAGCAGATGGAAAACTATTATCCTCAATCTCTTCCATTGATGCCAAAGTCAACATTGTCAATGGGTAAGGGATCATTCCCACCATTGGTGCCAACAGTCTCATTGCATCTTTCAATACAATCCTCTCCCCTCAAAAGAGATGCTTGATGTCGTCCTCTGTAATAAAACTAAATGTTCTCTGATAACAATATATTTGAGCTTTGAATGTTATCAACCAATCAATACCCTGGATTAATTCATGGATATCCATATCCCACATCGTGAAGACCCATTATAGCTCTCTCTATCAACAGTTTTTAGCACATTCTCTACACACAATGGATTGAAATTATCTGTCACCGAGAAGAGTTTTTTTCTTACCATATAAGGTTTCATTTCATGTTTTAAAAATAGCCAATAGCTTCCCCACTTCCTCTTCATTTTGTGCTTGAGTTCTCACCCCCCCCCCCTAGTGAAGACAACGACACTTCCTACTCATGTATTTTAAATAGTGACACATATCGTTATTGGAGTATCTGGCTATAGTCCAAAGTCAATAGTTTGAAAAGTCTGAGTGATGCTTTAGACTGACTGTTGGTTCACATGTGGATTTGGTGAATCCCAATTTTCTATAACCTCTTCTGACTAGTTCTTATGCTGCATATCAGGTGCCATTTTCTAAACCAATAACAAACTATGACAACCCTGGTTTTTATTTCAACTTAAACATGATTTATTACATAAAACATCACATGATACAACAATGAAGATCGAGTGGTATAGTGTATTTGGGGCTTAGGATCATTACATAAAAACATAAAACATGAAATACAACATTTTTATTGAAAACATCCTTTACATGACCACTATATTTCCTCGTACTTAGCATTGAATGGGATAACCTGAGGACATGCATAAGAAAAAGGTGAGCTACAAAGCCCAGTAAGGGAGTACACATGGAATAACATGAGGAGTACAATACATGTAAGACAATTGTAATATCAATAGATCATAAAAGAAGCATGAACATAAAGTCCTGATAAAGCATGATAACCATAACATGGAAATGTGGCAACAACACTTAAAATGGATTTAGCATGAGCAAGGCTCATTGCACATAAAGCATGAGTAAACCCTGATTTCACATGAAGCATGAGTAAAACCTCATTGCACATGAATTAGCATGAGTCAACAGTCATTTCACATGATGTATCATGATACTATACTATACCCAATGCATTGAAGCGCTATAAGGGTGCACCCTTCTTAAGAATTTCATTTCATGCATAAGTCTGCCACATGGATCATAATACATGGATTCATAAAACATAATCATTTATTCCACGATAATGGAATGTGGAATTCATACATGAAACATTATAATCAATAAGTAAATGTGCGTAAAGGTGAATACCCTTGATGGAGAAGTGGGCATGGTATTCACTACATAATGACATTGGCTTAGAAAATCGGTGCGATTTCGGCAGCGAAACAGCGTGACATAAGAATTCATAAAAAAGGATGATGAGAGAGAAAGGGGTTCTTTGTCATATTTAAATGTAATGGATAGTATGTAGGTCATATAGATACATGTCCCAACAATTTTAATGGAATTTATATTCATGATACAAAATTATTTTCATGAATGTAAATGATGAGAGAGAGGTTCCTTTCGGAATTTCGGCATAGTAACAGGTGTACATGGGAGGCATTTAATAAGAGATAAAGGAGTCTCCCATCATTCAAAAAATAAAAGGGCAGTATGGGGGAGGTGGAAAACCATACCCCAACATTTATAATTGAAATTAAAAGGACAAAACAACTTAAAGAAAATTGGACAAAAATGAGAAAGGAAGAAAAAACCCTTACTTGGATGCGTACTTACTAAGGCTAGATAGAGGCTTGTGAGAGGATTATTGGCAGCTTGGGGAACCATGGGAGGATTATAGAGAGATTAGGGAAGAGGTTGGACGAACTCCATGGGATTTTAGTGAGGAGGAAGTGGGAGCATGGGTGCGGTTATATAAGAAAGGTGAGGGAATTCTTTATTATTTAGGTTTCGGTCCCCTAACATTAAATTAATCCAAACCACAAACCATCCCATGGTTTTTGCCCAAGGTTTATGGAAAAGGGAAGAGGAAAAAAATATTTTATAAGGCCCAAGTCCTAACTTCTTAAAATAATAGTGTTGTATAGGTGGTGGTGAGTCACACTCCCATGGAAATTTATTTAAAAACGCAAAGTGTTGAATATGTCTTGAGGGGTCCATTAATGCTTTGAAAAGTAAGAAAAAAAAACCCAAAATCACATTATTTTATTGATAAAATATATATTTTCCTAAAATAAGGATTATGGTCTTTTATTACATCACCATTGGGTCATTATGATGTCATGAAACACATTATATATTTAAACGGTATTTAATTTTAACCCAAAAATTTGAATGTCTCAGAAAATTATGAAAAATTTACCATTGGATAATTTTGACATCCTGATTCCAGAAATGAAATTTATTTTATCTAAAAAAATTTATAAATATGTGAATTTTAACTTTTAAAATAAAAACCAACATTTTTCGAAAATTCATGGATTTTGATAGAAATGGATTTCAAACCTTAATAATAATTTTATTTGCATTCCTAAAATTATAAGATCATTTATATTTAATAAAAATTAATTTAATAGTATTATTATTATTTTATTAATATATTATTTAATTCAAAAATCCCTTAATTTAATAAAATAGATTTCTTAATTAAATAATAACTAAAAACAAAATTTGTACTTTAAAAACTATTTACAATGTATAAAAAATGACTAGAAATTATATTTATTATTATATACAAAAAATAATGTACATGAACATAGTACTAATTATTTATAACATAACCCCTTAAAACAGCTGCATAAGACCTAAGGGTAAGATGTGCGATGGTGACAGACTCTTGGGGTGTCTCGGATAACATTGCTCAAGTGGTAATCTCTATCAACTTCCACTTTTCACATAGATGGTCACGTTAGAGCTTGAAATAATGAAGCTCAACTTGGGCTTGGTCAAGGGTGAATCCCAAAGACACCACCTCTTTGCCGAGCTCTGACAAATGGTCTTCGTATTGGGAAATTCTACTAGATGAGGCCATCACTTCCTTTGTCTGAGTAAAATTGGGTTCGTTAAAGCCCTAAATTTATATTAATCATGTGATCACTATTCAACGGCTATAAAAGTAAAGGTCTCAAATATTATCATAAAACCAAAGAAGTTGACATTTTATATAACATTTTATATAAAGAGCCATTTTATAAGATCAATAGGGATTTCCATTAATGAAACATTAGGTCGTTATAATATCCACCCCTTAAGAAATTTCACCCTCGAAATTTTCCTTTTCCCACACTAAAACAAATGTGGGTCACTCAGCTTCATCATATCCTCCAATTCCCAAGTCACTTCTTCAAACTTGTGGTCTTTCCACAACACCTTTACGAGGGGCATTGTCTTATTTCGTAGAACTTTTTCTCTATGATCTAATATCTAAACTGGTTGCTTTTCATAAGAAAGATCGTCTTCCAATTGTACCACCTCAGAAGAGAGTACATGTGAAGGGTCCGGTATGTACTTCCTTAATAGGGATACATGAAAGACATCATGTAATTTGGCCATGGCAGGTGGGAGTGCTAGTCGATAGGCCACAACCCCGACACGACCATGAATCTCGAAGGGGCCGATGTACCTTGGACTTAACTTCCCTTTCTTTCCAAACCTCATAACCATTTTCCATGGAGATATGAGTAGAAACACTATGTCTCCATCTTTAAACTCAAGGTCTCATCGACAATTATCTACATAACTCTTCTGTCGACTCTGGGATGCCTTGATATGCTTCTGAATGTTTTTCACCTTCTCTTCCATTTCTTCGACAATTTCTGGTACAAGCAGTTTACGTTCACCAACTTCATCCCAACATGCCGGTGTTCTGCACCTTTTCCCATAAAGGGCTTCGTAGGGTGACATTTGGATGCTCGAGTGGAAACTATTATTATAAGAGAACTCAACTAGAGGAAGATGTTGATCCCATCCTCCTTTAATGTCTATTGAGCATGCTCTCAACATATTTTCAAGTGTTTGGATAGTTTGCTCGGATTGGCCATCAGTTTGAGGATGATAGGCCATACTGAAGTTCAGTTCCGTATTCAGAGCATGTTGAAGACTCTTCCAAAACATAGAGGTGAATCTTGGATCTCGGTCAGACACAATATATAGTGGTACTCCATGCAACCTTACCACATCCCTAATATATATTTGTTCCAGTTGATCCAATGAGAAATCTTCCCAAATAGAAATGAAGTGTGCAGTCTTTGTAAGATGATCCACAACAACCCAGATTGCATTGTTTCCTTTGGATGTCCTTGGAAGTACGGTGACAAAGTCCATGGTGATTTTTTCCCATTTCCATTCTAGTATGGGAAATGCTTGCATCATCCCTTTATACTTCTGCCTCTCTGCCTTCACTTGCTGACACACCAGGCACTTTGATATATATTCGGAAATCTCTTTCTTCATATTATCCCACCAATAGTTTTCTCGGAGATCTCGATACATCTTTGTGCTCCCTGGGTGAATATATAAATTTGAACTTTGTGCATCATCCAAAAGTTCTTTCTTCAGCTCCGGACTTGATGGAACACATAATATTTTCCCAAACCTCACAATTCCTTATTCATTAACATTAAACTCAGAGGATTTACCCTTTTTGATAGCTTCCAATTCTTCTTGAATTCCCACGTCATCCTTTTGATCATCCTTTAACCTTTACAAAAGAGATGGTTGAGAAATAATTTGTGAAAGAATTGATGATGTTCCCTTCTTTAGGATTCCCATGCCCATCTTCATCATGTCTAAGAATACTGGATCCTTCTCATTTCTCATCATTTATATAATCGCTGGATCCTTTCTACTTAGGGCATCTACCACCTTGTTTGCTTTCCCAGGGTGGTAATGTATCGAACAGTCATAATCCTTGATGAGCTCTATCCATCTTCTCTGGGGCATATTAAGGTCTTTCTGTGTGAATATATATTGAAGACTCTTGTGGTCAGTATATATATCACATTTCTCTCCATAGAGATAATGCCGCCAGATTTTCAAGGCAAAGATCACAGTCGCCAACTCCAGATCATGCGTTGGATAGTTTCACTCATGGATTTTCAACTACCTTGAGGCATAGGATATCACTATATCATTCTGCATCAGCACACATCCTAATCCCTTCTTCGAAGCATCACTGAATACCACAATAGATCCCCACTTGTGGGTAAAGTGATCACGGGTGCAGTGACAAGCCTCCTTTTCAACTCCTTGAAGCTTTCTTCGAATTCATCAGTCCATGCAAACTTTACTCCCTTTCGATCTAGCTTGGTAATAGGTTTGGAAAATCATGAAAAATTCCTCACAAATCGTCGATAATATCCATCTAACCCCAAGAAGCTATGGATATCCGTTATTGATGTTGGCCTCGGCCATCCCTCAATTTCATCTTTTTTGGAGGGGTCCACAGATATCCCATTTCTTGTGATGATATGGCCCAAGAATGAGACCTCCTTCAACTAGAACTCACATTTTCTGTACTTTGCATAGAGCTTCTCCTTGCGCAAAGTCTCTAGTACAGTTCTTAAATGCTCCTCATGATCCTCCTTGGTTTTGGAGTATATTAGAATATCATCTATAAAGACTACAACAAATTTTTCAATGTAATCTCTAAAGACTCTTTTCATTAAGTCCATGAATACTGGTGGAGCATTGGTGAGTCCTAAAGGCATTACTATGAATTCATAGTGCTCGTACCTTGTACTAAAAGCAGTCTTGGGTATATCTACCTTCTTCACCCTTACATGATAATATCATGACCGCAATCCCACCTTGGAGAAGTATTTTCCTCCACGCAACTGATCGAACAAGTCATCAATTCGTGGGAGAGGATACATCTTCTTTATCGTGATTTTTTTAAGTTCACGATAATCGATGCAAAGCCGCATTTACCCATACTTCTTCTTGACGAAGAGGACTGCTGCACCCCATGGTGAAGCACTTGGGCGTATAAACCCTTTATCTAGATTCTCCTGTAGTTGTTTCTTCAGCTCTTCAAGCTCAACAACATCCATTCTATATGGAGACTTGGATATTGGTAATGCCCCAAGTATATGTTCAATTGAGAACTCAACATCTCTTCTAGGAGGAAGACGAGGCAGTTCGTCGGGAAACACTTCCGCGAATTCCCTCACAATAGGCATTTCTTCAAGGATGGTTTCTTCTTTGGACTCAATCATCTGAGCCAGATACGCGTGCTCATAGGGCAGTAATATCCATGCTTGAGATGATGGAGCTAAAGGAGATTCATATTCCTCCTGACACTTGTAAATAATCGGGGGTTGATTCTCCATATAGAGTGTGATTTCACTCTCCCAAAAATTTATGTTGGCTCTATATAAGGAAAGCAAATCCATGCCCAGAATTGCATCAAATTCCACCAGAGGGAGTATGACGAGGTTCTCCGGGAAATTAAATCCACACATTATAACAGGGGAGGACTTATACTCATGGGATGCAATGATTTTTCCATTTTCCATACTCACCGACATCTTTACTTCCATGATTTGTGGTGGTGCTGGGATTGTTCTAGTAAACATTCGAGATATAAAATAATGCATAGAACCTGAATCAAAAAGTATGTTCTCTATTCTTGAATGAATAACTAGCATACCTATCACAACTTATTTGTCGGGGTTCACTTCGGCAGAAGTGATGGCAAAAGCTCTTCCTTGTTGTCTTGGAGGTTGTTGGTTACCTCCGATAACCCTTGGATTAGGGCACTGATTTGAAAAATGACCCGGTTCTTTGAATTTATAGCAATGAAAAACACTTTGAGGTTCGAATGGAGCGTTACTCTCCTCTGTCACAGCCGCGGGTCTTTCATGCCGATAGTTAACATCTACGTGGCCTTCTCTTCCACACCTGGAGCTCTTTCTCGTCCCCTTAAGGCAATTTCCAGGGTGCTTCTTTCCGCATTTTTGGAAAGTGGGGTGCTGGAACATCTTAGCGCCGTTGGATTTATCTTTCAGACCACCATCATTAATGTCTACCTTACGCTTCTTGTCCCCATGATACCCCTTTGATTCTCCGATCTCTATTTCGACCTTGAGGGAACATCGGACAATTTCCTCACAACTGTCGAAGTCACGGATCGCTAATGCTTTCCGCAATCTAGGCTTCAGCCCACCAAAGAAGCGGTCAACCTTTCATTCGGGTGTAACGACAAAGCCAGAATCGTATCGTGCAAGCCTTGTAAAGTTTTCCTCGTACGCTCCAACAGATTCTTCAACTTTTTTCTTGAGGGAAAGGAAGTCCCTTTCCATCTTAAGCCGGAGGGTGCGTGGAAAATATTTATCGAAAAAAATCTTCCGTAATTCCTTCCATTACAAAGCCTTGATCTCCTCCTCAGGCTTCGTATTTTTGATCAACGTCCACCATTGATCAGCTTCACCCTCCATACGATAAGCATCCAGGAGAACCATCTCTTGTTCTGAACATTGGAGGATGGATAAGATATTTTCAATGGAGTTGATCCATTGTTTAGAGATCGTGGGATCAAATGATCCACTAAAAGTAGGAGGCCTTTGTCTCATGAAGCTCTCGATAGAGACTTGTTATTTAATAGGGGGGTTGACCATTCTTCATGACCAATGATTCTATTAAAAACTTGAGTTATCTGAGAGAGAAGCGTGACAATGTTCGCGATTCTCGCTCTCATTGGATTGGGCATCTCATTAGTACAATCATCACGCTGATTTTCACAACTGTTGTTAGCCCGAGTCTTCCTATTACCTGCCATTGGCTGGAATAAAAGGAGAGTTAGGGGTAACACATATAGGGTATTACGAAGACAAAAGTTGATGACTTATAAATAGACTTTAATTTAATTAACTCGTGAGTCTATAGGATTCAATCTAGGCTTTTCATGATCTACTTTCCAACATATATTCTTAGGGGAATTTTTCCCTTAATAAGGGTTCATAATAAGATTGTGAATTTATCCAAACATAACCCCGGGGAGTGTCATAACCTAGAGTGCAGCAAGGCCCGTTGTCATGCACCAGTTCCCGTTTGAGTCTAGCTCAAAGAGGTGTTTTCAGGTTTTACCCATAGGATACATCTGTGCAAGAGCTGCCTATACCTTCTTGTATCTGGACAGGGATGTATTTGTTTGATAAACCACTTACATAGATTTTACCAAAACATAGGTATGTTTTTATTATACAAAGTCTTGTACCCAAGGCTTTACTAGGGTTTCCTAATTCCAAAAATAACTAAGCCTATCCTCTGATACCAACTATGGAAACCCTGCTTTTTATTACAACTTAAACATGATTTATTACATAAAACATAACTTGATACAACAAAAAAGATCGAGAGGTTTAGTGTATTTGGGGATTAGGATCATAACATAAAAACATAAAACATGAAATAAACCATATTTATTGAAAACATCCTTTACCTGACCACTACATTCCCTCGTAATTAGAATTTCATGGGATTACCTGAGGACATGCATAAGAAAAGGGTGAGCTACAAATCCCAGCAAGGGAGTACACATGGGATAAAATGAGGAGTAAAATTCATGTTAGAAAATAGGAATATAAATAGAGAATAAAATAAACATGTGCATAAACGCATGATAAAGCATGATAATCATAACATGGAAATGTGGCAACAACACTTAACATGGATTTAGCATGAGCCAAGGCTCATTGCACATAAAGAATGAGTAAACCCTCATTGCACATGAAGCACGAGTAAACCCTCATTTCACTTGAATTATAATAAGTCAACACTAATTTCACATGACGTATCCTGATACGATACTTTACTCAATGCATTGGAGCGCTATAAGGGCACACCCTTCTTAAACATTTCATTTCATGCCTAAGTGTGCCACATGGATCATAAAACATGGATTCATAAAACATAATAATTTATTCCACGATAAAGGAATGTGGAATTCATAAATGGAACTTTATAATAAATAAGTAAATGTGCATAAAGTTGAATACCCATGAAGGAGAAATGGGCATGGTATTCACTACACAATGACATTGGCTTAGAAAATCGGTGCGATTTCGGCAGCGTAATGGCGTGACATATGAATTCATAAAAAAGGCTGATGAGAGAGAAATGGGTTCCTCATCATATTTACATGTAATGGACAGTAAGGAGGTTATATAGATACATGTCCCAACAATTGTAATATAATTTAGATTCATGATACAAAATTATTTTCATGAATGTAAAAGAAGAGAGAGAAGTTCCTTTCGGAATTTCAGCATAGTAATGGGTGTACATGGGAGGCATTTAATGAGAGATAAAGGGGTCTCCCATCATTCAAAAAACAAGAGGGAAGTGTGGGGGGGGAGGGAAATTATACCCCAACATTTATAATTGAAATTAAAAGGGAACAACAACTTAAAGAAAATTGGACAAAAAATGAGAAAGGAAGAAAAAATCCTTACTTGGAACTGTGCTTCCAGAGGCTAGAGAGAGGCTTGTGAGAGGCTACTTGGGAGCTTAGGAAAACTTGGGAGGATTATAGAGAGGGTAGGGAAGAGGTTGGATGAACTCCTAGGGATTTTAGTGAGGAGGAAGTGGGATATTGGGTGGGTTTATATAGGAAAGGTGAGGGAATTATTTATTATTTAGGTTTGGGTCCCCTTACATTAAATTAATCAAAACCACAAACCATCCCATGGTTTTTGCACATGGTTATTAGAAAAGGGAAGAGGAAAACCATATTTTATAAGGCCCAAGTCCGAAATTTTTAAAATAATTGGGTTTCTTATGTGGAGGTGAGTCACACTCCCATGGAAATTAATTTAAAACGGCAAAGTGATGAATATGTTTTGAGGGGTCCAATAATGCTTTGAAAAGTAAGTAAAACAAACCCAAAATCACATTATTTTAATGATAAAACATATATTGGACGAACATAAGGATTATGGTATTTTATTACATCACCATTGGGTCATTATGATGTCGTAAAACACATTATATATTTAAACGGTATTTAATATTTACCCAAAAATTTGACTATCTCAGAAAATTATGAAAAATTAACCATTGGATAATTTCTACATCCTGATTCCAGAAATGGCATTTATTTTATCTAAAAAAATTTCTAAATATGTTAATTTTCACTTTTAAAATAAAAACCAACATTTATTGAAAGTTCACGGATTTTGATAGAAATGGCTTTCAAACCTTAATAAAAATTCTAATTGCATTCATAAAATTATAAGATCATTTATATTTAATAAAAATTATTTTAATAATATTATTATTATTTTATTAAAATATTATTTAATTAAAAAGTCCCTTAATTTATGAAAATAGATTTCATAATTAAATAATAACTAAAAACACCATTTGTACTTTAAAAACTATTTACAATGTATCAAAAATGACTAGTAATTATATTAATTATTATATAAAAAAATTAATGTAAATGAATGTAGTACTACTTATTTGTTACATAACCCCTTAAAACAGATGCATAAGACCTAAGGGTAAGGTGTGCAATGGTGACAGAATTTTGGGGTGGCTCGGATAACATCGCTCGAGTGGTAATTTCTATCAACTCCCACTTTTCCCGTAGACGGTCACGTTCGAGCGTCACATAATGAAGCTCATCTTGGGCTTGGTCAAGGGTGAAGCCCAAAGATGCCACCTCTTTTCTGAGTTCCGAAAAATGGGCTTCATATGGGGAAATTCTACTAGATGAGGCCATCGCTTCCGTTGTCTGAGTAAAATTGAGTTCGTTAAAGCCTTATATTAATACTAATCATGTGATCACTGTTCAACAGCTATAAAAGTATTGGTCACAACTCTTATCATAAAACCAAAGAATTTGACATTTTATAAAACATTTTATATAAAGAGACATGTAATATGATCAAGAAGGATTTCCCTTAATGAGACTTTGGGTCGTTACACAAACTCTATAAGTATAACTCTCTAGAAACTGATGGCATTGAACTTCATGTTCTATCACATCAATTATCCCAACCTTGTATTCCAAAACAACCTTTTTACCATGTTCAACCATTTGTAAAAACATTTCACATGCATTTTAAAATTAAACCATTTTCAAAATACGATAAGAATTCAGAATTTTAAATTCGTTCATTTGAAAATTGATTCCATACTTATTCAATAATTAACAATTCTTTTCACCACATGAATCATTATTCAATATGATATATGCGCTCTTAATGAGAATTCATTCCACTAAAATGCATGTCTTGCACATATCATTGATTAAACCCATGACAATGAGATTTCAAATTCCTAGATGTTTCTCCGAACACTTATTTTCCCAACTCCCTGGTAAAATGATGTTCAACACAAAAGGGTTTGCTACCTCCTTTTGTGATGTACATTTAATGTTCTGACAATACTACTCCTTTATAAGATTCCCACCCAAGGAATAAAAAATAAGGGATTTCATCTCCAAAACCAAGAACATCACTGACTACTTGTTAGTCCTGGACCATAAAAGATGATACCATTTGTAATTACCACCAATTATCATTGGATTGATTGAATAATGAGTCATTAATTGGCCTTAAGCGATATCCCCGTGACACCAAAGGTTGTTAACAAATACAGATGGGTTTCAAATACAAGTGGGGGAAAATATACCCATTATGAAATTAACTTATAAACCATGAAATCATAACCAATAACTAATTATATGATGCATGAAAATATGAAAGACAACTCAAAAACATCATGTTTCTCAAAACCACATTAATGTTATAAATATTGGAAGAATAACGAAGTATCAAAGTATAAATGGATAAACTACACAAGAAGCTTCAAAGACATCAAGAATTCTTTCTTCAAAACTCCCAGCTCCAAAATTTCGGAATACCCATCCCTCATGAGGTATTTCTAAACAAGTGTGAGACATTACCTTTTCCATTGTCTTGGAAGATAGCATCTGCAAATTCCCTAATGTAGCAATGAATGTGTGAGTATAAAACACAGTAGGTTTACCCCAATGAATTCCCCACTAAAGCCACTGGTATTCAAGAGTTAGAAATAATTATATAAACTACTTTATATAAAAAAAATTCTCAAAAAAATTTATATCTAAATATTAACATGTTTCCAAAACCATTCATTACCAATGCATAAAATTTCAATTGAAACCAATTTTCCTACCATGATATTTTTTAAAAAAAAATATCTAGACAATATTTACAACCATTTCACAATATCCCATTATTTTCAAACCCATCTGTTTCTCAATCCCATACAAAAAACTATACATGATACATTATTATTGTTCCAAATTCATGATAATTTTATCATCGATCTACCAAATCTTCACAAGGTAATTGTTTCCCATGTTCCATTAACCTGTTGTCACCGAGAACAAGGTAATATTTCATTCACGCCCCGTATATGAAATTCCCATGTTCCATTAATACATTGTCTCTAAGAATAAGGTCATATTTCAACCAATCCCATTATTTGAAACATGAACACACAATAATATTCCCAACGATCATGCCAAAACATCTCTTTCAATAACAAGCCCTTTTTATTGAAAACCATTTCCGTCAAAACAATTTGAATTACAATCCATTTCAATTCCATACCATTTCAATAAAAATCCATTTTTGTTGAAAACTTTTATATTGAAAACCCCTTTTTCATCCACCATTTATCATATCAAGAAAATCCAGAATTTAATATCATTATTTTAAATTCATGAAACAAAACCCCTTATTCACAACTATTCACCAAGATCCCACTTTTTCACAAAAACCATAAATCATCACAATTAAAAAAATTTCCATGCATTTAAAAATCAATAAATCAATTTGAAACTAATGCAATAAATTCTATTAAGAGGTGTTGAGAGGGAATCCACATACCTCAATGGTTTTGATGAAACTCAACAACAAACGAAGAACGCACAAGAAGGTGGGTCAATTATCCAAGAATGACATTAGTTTTCATATACTAGCAAGATCATGAATCACACCTGAATTATTTGGCATCCAAATATGTAGATCTACCCACTATAGGTTCATATATGAGAAATAATGGATATCTAAGAAGTAGATCTAAGTATGTCTAGGAAAGCATGACAAATTAGGAAAGATTGGTGACATACCTCAGGAATCGGACTCAAAATCACCAACGGAAGGCTCTATGTTGGCTCTCACACGTTTGGGGAGAGTTCTCCATCCTTCACAGGAGAGTAATATTTAAATAGGGGAACATTGAACCCCAAAGGAAATATATAGAGCAAAAACGGGTATGCTCCTAGAAAATAGGATCTAGATTTAACCTCTGAGCAATGTTGGACCGTATGGTTTGGGTTAACTGTGTATGGATCATTCAACCATCATTTTGGTCCCAACACACCATATAAAACTCGCCCAATTCTCCCATCCTTCACGTTTACCATTTTTATAGAAACACGTTTTTTATGGAAATATCCCACTTTATGGAAACACCCCACTTTATGGAAACAACCCACTTTATAGAAACAACCAAAATTATGGAAACACCCAACATTATGGAAAATATATATAGTATAGAAACATTACATTTTATAGAAACTCTATATTTTATGGAAACACTCTATTATATGGAAACCCTCTATTTTATGGAAACACTCTATTTTATTGAAACTCAATCAAAGAAACACCAATTTAAAAAAATGTGAAGCAAAGGGGTTATATAACCGAAACTAGGGGTACTACATGAGACATTATATAGGAAATTATATTTCCACATTTATGGTTATATCATATATATATATAATATTAAATTTTGTATGTATCCTTCCATCCATCCATGAAAAGCGTAGGTGAAAAAAATGACATCTCTTTCTAAGGTAATAGTCTGCCGTACACATAGGTGAAATAATAATATTTGTTAAGGAGTGGAATGCATGAATGTATTTGTGGTATGATAATTAAATAATAATACCAATATGTTATATAAAATATACATGTGTTAAATCAATCATTATATCACACCTCCAAAGGTTGTGATTGAAAACAAACTACAATAGTACCCGTCGTTATGGTCCACTATACACACGATCAAATGTTTTTTTTACTTTGATTGAATTAGTTGATATAATAGGATATGAAATAAAATTTAGAAAATATAATTTTTTATTATGATTTTTTTATAATTTTTTAATATTAAGAAATTATTAAAATTAATATTAGGTAGTCATATAATAAAAACACATAGTGAAAAACATTATTAGTTCATCAACAACCAACATTACGATTAAAATAAATAATTCATATTTTGGAATAATGATATAAAAAAGGATTCATTGATTTAATGAGGGATATAACAAATATATTAGGGTAGGTATTTAATTATATACACTTATTATTCATTCTAAAGTGAGGATGAGATGTGTTAACCTTTTACTAGTGGGGGAGAGGACACACATACAATTTTTTTAAATTGGAAACTACATGAAAATTATTATCTATTTAACATAATCAAAATGCATTATTTATTGAAAAAAAATTAATATGGTCGATATATGTGTATAAAATGCATATTGGAAAAGTTTTTTTCATTTTAAGCCATCATATTCTAATTGAACGTATGCTAAATTCATTTTAATATCTTTCAAATTATTGATGGTAAAAGATTATGTTTGATATATTATATAAAATAAATTATTATTGTTCCAAATTAAATAATTCAATTTTTCTAATCTAATTGACATATTGGGATCAATCCAAATCAAAATTATAAACACAAATAAGATGAAAATGCATGTTTTTCAAGAGAAACTATGAAAAAGAATATAATGATTTAAAATAGTAAATCAACATGAAATTGATTCAAATAATATATTTTAGTTATATTTTAATATAAATGAACTAATTATACATTGAAAATATATAATTAAAAATAAAATTAGCAATGATTTAAATTAAATTTTAAATTTCAATTAAATTTAAATATTATTCAATATTCATGATAAAATTTATCCCTTCATAATATTTCTATAAAATAAATGAAATAAAATATTTATCAATATATTATGAAGTAATTTTATTTATTTATGAAATCCAACTAAATTTGATAAAAAATAATTTCAAATTATTTTTCCAATGTGAGTTTAATATGCAATTCATAAAAATAATTTTTTCAGAGAAAAATTTATCGGTCATACAAATGGAAATTTTTTAGTTTAATCAATAGTTAACCAATGAGTTATATTTATATAAGGGAAAAAAATATAATTTACATTATTTAGTTATTTATATTCACTCTAACTAGCATGGAAACTTTTTTAAATTGATAATGTATAAATACTAAATTTTTTGAAATAGTCACATTTCATTTAATCCCAATATATCATGCATCAAAATATATCTAATAAATTAATAAATGAAATAGGTTTTAATTTTTCATGGTTTTATTTATTATAAACGGATTTTTGTTTCTGGTAATACATTATTTCAAATATTTTATTCTTATTTTATAATGTCGAGGTGTTACATCCATCCATCATTAAATAAATTATGTCATCATAATTTAATCATCATCTAATAATCATCTGTTTCACATTTAAAAAATACCTTCATGAAATACCAAATCTAGAGAATCATTAATGTAACCTCAAATTGATAAGATAGAATTATAGGTATGAAGTTCATTTTGTTTTATAACATATTGATGATTATATATAAGATAATATAGTTTGCATGTGAATATATATACATTTTTGAAATGTGTAATTAAAAAAGAATTATGAGTGGTGATATAGGTCATTGATCAGTATAAGGTGAATGATCAAGGGAATGTAAAAACCCCAAAACTGCATATCTATGATGAGATATAGGACCATTTCATTCCTTGGGTAAGAATGATCCAGGACAACATTTAGTTTTGTTATCTATTCGACTGATTTGATGAATTTGGTTAATATATTTAATGATAACATAAATAAATTCTAAATACTTGCTATATTTTTATTTCATTGGAACAATTTCATACTATTTGTTTCTTCAATTACCTTCTACTTCAATTCATACTCTATGAAAAAAATATCCAAAATGAATTCATATTCATGAATCACATTAAATAGTTATTTTGAATTCCATTAAATTTCCCTTATATATAGTGTCATAAAATATAAAAATGGTAGGAATATTATATCCATGAACAACCAAAGTTTATCTAATGATATGCGTTATATTTTAAAACCTAATACGCATCAAAAATATTTTTTAGGATTTCAAATTATGAAAAATTTGATGGTAATTCACTAAATCAACATTATATTCCCATGGATTTATAATGATCCTTGTAATGTAACATTACAATAAATTTAAAACCATTTTCTTTTATACAAAAAATCCAAATATGTATTATACCAAAAATAAAATATCATGTTATTGAATATATTCTATATATAAAAACATATATTAAATAAATATAACATAAACACCATATCACTAACCAATTTAATTTTAATTATTACTATACCATAAAATATAATGTCAATTGATATCTCAACATAAAATAAATATTATAATCTATATTCGTTATATAATTTGTTTAAAAAATTATAAACATTCCACAGAATCCATTTTCATCATTCCATTCCACACAAGATTTTAAATCCTAAAATAAATATTAAAATAATATAGTACTTATGTGTTTCATAATTCTAATAATTTTAATGTCGTCAATAAAATAATTTTTTAATATATTTACTGGAACCAAATATAAAATATCATTATTCATTAAAATTCATCTTTATTAATTGCAGAATTGTGACTTTGATCCTGAATCATTATCAAATGTATATTCTCTTGACAATTGGGGAATCTATTGGTGTATATCCCCACCCAATTATCATGAATGAATTATACATTTAGGCATTCTCACATACATATTAATTCATGATCATGTTGTTCTTTTTCACTATTCATTAGGGTAACGCGTTTTTCTTTTTAGAATTTTTCAATGTTATTCTTACAACATTTACCACATATGGGGAAATATTTCATTACTTTTATCACATAAACTATATTTTTCTATTTCAACCAAATCTTATATTACATGAAATTAAAAAAATAAGAGCTTTATAATTCATTCACTTTCATATTATCATGTGATACCATGTCCTTGTATACTGATAAATATTAGAAAAATAGTAGTCATTGATGGATTGACTTAATACTATCATGGTAATGGTAAATAAATCTATCAAATTATATATGAAATTCATATTGCAACATCATAACTTCGTAATGTTGACTTAATGAAAAAATAAATTTTACTAATACTTCTAATGTGGACATATGAACTATATTTCCATGTATTTTCATTTATCATAATGAATATGTTTTATAAGGATGAGTAAATTGGATTCATTATTTTTTCAGACAATTGATTCAAATCCATACTTATTGTTTTTAATCAATAATCACAATTGGTGTGAATTCCCTAAGAGATGATGAAATATCATGATAACATTGAATCTTTAACTACTACTCAAACAAATAAATATATTCTCTATGGAATGTAGTTAATGATCACCTAAAAAAAATTTATTCCAAATAATTAATTATGGTGGCATTCTCATGTAGTGGCCTAACATTGTTACATTATGTGGTGGATCGATAGTACGTTCAATATTTAAAAGTATAATATGAATCAACTGATTCACCTACCCTATTATTGTTATTATATGTTCAGTTCTAGATCTAGGTCCATCTCCAATATCATTATCTCTCCTATAAAAGAAATACCTATATGGGGACTATGCAATGATACAGTTCCCATTCTATCTATTAGGCACCATTTATAAACAATGAAATATACTAAATTAGTTTATGAAATTATGGTATATAATTCATTATCCCAAAAAATAAAAGATCCTCACATAAATTAAATAATTATTTAATATCCTATATCAATATTTCTTACCATTTTTCTTTAGAGATATTACAATTTTAAATTTGTTATATTAGTCTATAAATAAAATGTAAACAATCGTTGGAATATCCCCCTAGTGTGTCAATTTAGGTGACAAATAATGTATATTTTCTTGAACAAGGTTATTATAAAGTCAATCCCAATGTACAATTTTTATATTTATTACCCATAGGTAGATAGTTTCCAGATCCACATCCAACTGTTGAAACATGAAAAGGATGTATTTGTAGTAAAAACAAAATAATTGTTTCATTACCAAACCATTTAGATGTTCTTATATAAATATCCTCAAATTTTATAATATGTTTATAATCCCTATTATTTGTTATCATAAATATAGTTCTCAAGGATTCTACTGTTATATATCCAATACCCATAGTAGTGACCCCGAACCCCATTTTTTAGAGTTATTGGTTACATTATAAAATAAAAAATAAAAAATATTAATTTTATACCAATGGGAAAAATAGATTATTATTCATGGAAATATTTGTAAATAAATATATTCAACATTATATTTAAATTTACAAAATACCCAAATACTTTTCCTTGAGATCTCCATAATTCCGCTATGCTTTTATCTTGATATATAAATAAAAAACATCATGATTTCCAATGAAAAATATATCATATGAATGTTTTGAGAACATATTCTTAGTAAGGATATGTGTACGAGGAATGATATGAATAAATACCAAATAATTAATATGGGGAGAAAAATAGTTGAAACAAATACCATTTAATCAAAATATTAATCCAAATATGGAAGGAATGATTTATGATCAAATAATGTCATCTAAAAAACATTATTTAAAACCTAAACATGTATATTATAAATAATAGAATAATAAAACTGAATATCGATGTATAAATTCAAAATGGTGGAATGAATAATTCTATTCAATTTAATCAAACTATTAAGGCCTCATTCAATGACTTCATACCATGAAATCCTCATTCCAAGACATAATACATAAATTGGGCATGCTTCATGAAAATAGCCATGTTAATTTTTCTAATTATATCGAAAAATTGATTAATGGGATATTTAATTTTTTTCCACACAATTAAAAAAAATTATAAAAAATTAATCATATAACACAATTGAGATATGATCATCCTGGACATTCATAATGTGAAAATAACATACTAAATGTTGAATCATACCCCAATCAATAATCAAAATCATAAACAAATCATGTTATTTTGGTGAATTATAAATATATTTTACATCACCATTCAAATTGATCATAATTTTTTGAGATAAATAATATGTATGATATGAATAAAACACATACCTAGTGGATCATAAGTACAATATTGGATTCATATCAATGATGAATGAAAATTATAAGACACTGAAAATTCTAATAGACCAACATTTATTCGATATAATGTATGTCACCGAAAACCAAATTTATAATGAAATAAGAAATCCCGATAAATTATGGTTTATTTAATATTTTAAATATATTTTAAATTATTTATATCTTCTTTTATACATGACAGATTCTTTATTTCATATCAAATGTTACATGAAAGAAAAAAGTTTTACAGTGGAAGATATATTATTAAAATATTAATATTTAATATAATAACATATAAACTAGCCATTATATTAGAGGATATTAATTTGACTAATTTTTTTAAAATATATGGTTTACCAAAATATAAAATTAAATCATTGGTTACAAATTAATAAGAAGTCAACAAAAATACTAATTGAATTTAAAAGAAAATACATTTATGCTCACAATGTGGATTTATCAAAATAAATTAAATTAATTAATAATATTTAATGATATTAGTGAAACATATATTTTTTGTATTCAATCAAATAAATTTTAAAATCATTCAATAAATTTTATAAGCATAATATAATAAATAACCCCAATTTTATCATAAATAAATATTTCTCTAATAGGAATTTTACCTCCTTTTGATGAAGAACATTCAATAAAACATAATTTTGAAACATTTATAAATTAAAAACGTTTGAATAAACATCATTTGTAAAACTAAAATGTCAAAAACAGATTTGGATCCTTTTTATGATATTTTTCTACGATGTTTCATTTTTCCAATGCATAGTGAAAAATAATGAATTTTAATTGACATTTACTTATTCATCTGATTTATTTTCATAGTTAAATTATATTTTAAATCTATTTTAATGTGAAATTATATAAAATAAGAATTCATTACTTGAATTTTTTTCATTGGAATATTTTTATCATTGAAATTGGATATGAATACATTTCAATCTTTTGAAAATTTTTATTTTGTAAAAAACCCTTTATTGTCTGATATATAGGATACATTTTAAAATATTTTTTGCCAATAAAATTTTTACAATTTAAAAAAATGGATTAAAAATTTGGAGTCAAATTAATTTATATTTAATAATATTATAATAAAATTTCATACCAATTATTTTACTGAATGAATTTAAAATTAATTATAGTTATCAAGATAATATTAATTTAAAAAGGGTCTAAACATTAATCTTACGAAAAAATGATCTATAAACACTTCTATATAGAAATGGATTTCCATATTTCAATCATTTAATCTATTAGTTAGTATTGGGTTCATTATCAGAGATACATGATGTAAGTGAGACCTCTATATATTGATTATCTTTTTACATTAAAAGAGTGTTAGTCCATCTCCACTATAAAAAGGCTCTTAGCCCTCCTACATAATCACACATGTATAGCCATTTTTCTATTCCGAGACCTTCACAAATATTCTCACAGAATACATATCCACATCCTAAAATCAGAAATATGGTTAAATTAAAAACCATGTATGCCTTTTTGTATAATCCAAAAGGTGTTATCGAAATAAGAGGTAACACTCTTTGATGATCACTCCTGTTTAATTTACTTATCCACCACATTAGTTACTTTTATATAAAAAATTTGTTAATAACCATAGTAAATTAATAATATATATATGTTTTTAATCTATGTTATCAAACTAAACATTCACACACATCCATTAGTTGGGATACACAATCATCATCTTGTGTACATCAAACTACCACCTCATGAAATGTTGTCATTAATTAATCAATATAACACCATTCATGGTTAGAAATAATGAATGATTTATATTTTATATATCAAATATATAGTAATTATATTTTTTCACTTATTTATCCTTCATATAAAACATACATTCAACCTTTTCATTTTGTGGGAAAATGATAACATTGTTTTCGAACGTGTGGACTACCGCCTCCTCGAATAGATGTGATTTGTTCCCGCAATAAATATAATGTATAAAAGATGGGTTTGATAAAAATAGTGACATATATTTGATAAATATGATCATATAATTAGAATATAAATTTTTAAATATAAATATATATAATTTATTTTAGTTTTTTTATATACGAGAAAGAAATGGTTGTAGTGTTCATGTTTATGTGTGACCTAATATATCCATATGTGGTGCATTTCATTACCTTTATTCAAATATTATTGATTATTAAAAATTAAAATATAATGAATATATATGATAATTAAATAATGGTTTTCATTTTTTCTATGATGAAATCATGATCGATGTTAGAAGAAAAAAATATCAATTCAAAATGTACATGGAATACAAATAAGTTATTAAAAAATGATTAAAATAAAAAAATATCATTAATATATGAGTAATAAAATATTATAAAAGAATAATATATGATATAATAAATATTACTAGGGTTCTTGTAGAATTTAATAATATTATTAAAGCAATTTTCCATAATGATAAAGGACTTTCACCAAAATAGAAACACAAGGTAAGGGATTCTTGTATCACTTTTACTTTGATGAGGAATACACTATATTAACATCTTATTTATTTTCGGCTATATATATACCGAAATTATTTTAATTATTATAATGAATAAATTTATCCTAATTGTATTTAATGTTTCATTTTATGTTATTTCTTTCATGGGAATTATAAATTCATAATTTACATAGTGGTAAGGGGTTACATCTCAATTTTATTTCAATGTGGCATATTATATTATTATGAACCGAGATTAATTTGTATAAAGTATATACTCACCTGTTGATATTTACTATGATTAAAAAGTCATTATTCAAAGTATTTTTATTTTAAATTTGAATTATATCCATTAAATGGATTTAATGTGAAATATATACAATGTATTAAAAAATTACATAACTCGATTCCTTTTAATTAGGTAAAATTACTTTATCATTGTCATTAATATAATATGACTGTGTGTATAACGAGTTTCAAAATGTATTTCTGTATTTACAATTATTTTATGTATATTTATAGTAGTCACGCATAATTAAATCATTCACTAATTCTCACATCAATGTTATAATTATTTCAATGGTAAATTTCACAATATCAATATAATAGGAATTTATTATTCTTGAAATGAACATGAATGAATGTGTATGATAATTGTTCAAATAATTTTTCCATATTCTCATAATCAGTTTATTAATGAATTCCATAATTAAATAGTACCATTTTACAGTCACTGGTAATCAAAATGTGTTATAAAATTTTTTTTAATAAAAAATTATATAATTTATCTCTTCTTTCAGAGAAATTATTTCATCAAAAATCCATTCTACTTACAAGGTTTTCAAAATAGTTTTTAGCTATCCCAAAATTATTTATTAATTAAATTTTTACCCATTTATCTTTAAAAAACATCAATGTGATATTATTGACTTCTTCTAAAAAATGATATTTTCTAACCTTTATTCGTTTCATAAAGATTTTTATTTTATATATTGTTCACCATGTATAGAATTATACAATGTAATTTTTTAAAGATTCTATTTCATGTTTTAATGTTTAATTTCAAAATATAATTTATTAAATTTTATTTTCAATGAAATGTATTTTACTAATTTTTTCTAAATAAAATGTATATTTTCCTCAAGAATTATTTTATGATCGTTTTATTATATTTCAATTCATCAATGAAAAAAACCATTTATTTTTACTAAACTGGGAATATGTTGTAATGATAACAAATATTTTATATTAATAGAAATAGTTATAAATCCAAGTATTTTAATCAATGTGTATATTTTATAAGGAACATTTCTCAAAAATTAGATCGATTCATGGATTTATGAGGAATTAGTTGGATATATATGACACATGTGGGCCCCAGTATTAAATATCCCCATGATGCATCGGTAATCTCATGTGATGAGTCATTTTTCTATAATTATTGTATGTTAACATTTTTTTTAGACAATTTGGTGAATGGTCATGATATTAATGGTTGCATGAACATAGGAAATACAACCACAAAAAAATTAATCATTAACATAATAGTGTTTCAGCTTTTATTCTACCTGAGATTTTATATACGATAAAATCTTCTATTGTATTTCATTCTCAATTCATTGATTAAATGACATGCATTTCATTTATTTAACATTCCATATTGATTAATCTATATCAATTTATTTAAATGGAATGTGTGATTAGTTTTTTATCTTTTTATATTATATACACACACTCTATCTTAGCTAATTTATTAAATGGAATGTGTTTTTAATTATTACATTGATGTAATGATTTTCCCATTGATTCTTTATATTATCCATTGTGCATAACAAATACTATGAATTTGAGATCACTATCAATTTTTTTCATTCCTTATGTATACATGAAGTGTTCTAAGAATGATATGAATGGGTATGCTAATTGTTAATAACATAATCATTTAAAAAAATAATTTGTTATTATTTTATTTATTTCTAAAAAATGTGTCATGTATGTGTCTGGTGTACCGATACTTTTAAACTCCTCAGTACAACAACATTTTATTTCATGGTATTAATACTAATATAATAGTTATTTTTATAAGACATAGGATTTCCATGAATGGGGTGACATAGTTTCTATCATAGAATGATTTGATGAATCCTTGGGAACAATATTCAAGAAATTATAGAGTATACAACAAAAAAAATATGTGATAATTTCAGTATAAGTATAAAATAAAGTCTAAATGGTTTAGTTTGATATATATATTTTTGTTTTCCAAGAAATACTTCTTTTTGTAGATACAAAAATTGTCCATTTTTCTCAAACAATTTTACCAAGTGGTAACAACTCAGAAATTTTTCATGAAGCATGACTCAAGCAGAACTTGATACAATGAAATGGGCCTTAAAGTGCACCTGGATTGTCATTTTGGAGGGATACACTTATGATATTTCACATTTTCCTTATCATTCAATAATATTTATTTTCATAGATAATCACAATTAATGACCTAGGATAATACTTATACAATGGCAATGAGAAAATATGAAATAAAATAGAAGAAGTATTTATGTATAAATATTTAATTAAAAACATTAATTAATAGGTTATTTAGTGATTATCAATATTTAATGGGTTCCAATAAAATTTATTTTGGAAATAATTTTAATTTAGTTTATAAAAAAGAAAAACCACATGTTGTGTGACAACCCATTACACATATAATAGTAGTGGGGATTGAACCCATGACTGAAGGACTATAAGGGTTTCACACATACCACTAGCCAACTTGATGTCCATGTCAATATTTCATTATTTATAGTGAAATAATTTAATAAATTAATATTAAAGATATACTGGTGGTATCACTTTTGGGGTATATAAAATAATTTATAATCCATAATAGTTTTCAAAAAATAATGGATACAAAAAAAGATAATATTTCTTTGGATAGTAATATTTGTAAAAATAATATTTTAGTGCTTCTGGAATATAATATGTTAATTTCATTATACTAGTTACATGATTTATAAGGTTAATAATAATTTGACTCAAGATAAAACAGTTGTGAGATTGTTCATATTAAATTGAAACATATCATGTAAGAATAATAAATTATCTTATTGGTAAATAAAATAATTCTTCTACAGTAGTAAATGTTTCTTCAAACAATAATTGTATCATAATGAGTTAATTTTTTTTCAATATATGGTTTTTTAAATAATAACTGATTTATGGTATTGAGACCGTCAATAGTACATTCATCATAAAATTATTTCTGATAACATAAAATATCAACCAATATAAATATTTAAACTTTTAACCCATGTATGTATCTCTTCATTCCACTAATGTCCTCCTTCATAGAGAACATGTTATATGTTATTCCTAGTGATCATTGTACTTATATTTCTACATTATTAGGAAATTATTTCATTAACACTTCTAATGATGCCATATATCAGAAATGTGATATTATTATATCATCCCATAGATTACTATGATTGAGTTAAAATAGAGAGGACATGATTTATATAAATTTATTAGAACATAAAACCAAAAAAATTCTAAAGAATTTACTTCTATTTGATAGTATGTAGGAAATAAAATAAACTTTAAAAAGAAATAAACCCTAGAAACAGTTTGTGGTATATGAAAATTTTTAAATAAAATTATGACAGTTGACAGCTTCTGTTACACATAAATATGTCTTCTTTTCATAGCTTTCTGTAAACAAATGATCAAGTTTTAACAAATAAAAATATATTATTATAATATTATTATTTAAAAAAATTGATATAAACTAGCCATTCAATTTGGTGTTATCAATTAGTGTAACTAACATATGAAAATAATATATATATATATATATATATATATATATACATATATATATTAAATGGTTTCCAATTCATTATAACTGAAAATATATCCCACAAAATATAAAGGTAATGTTTTTATACTCTTAAAGGATTTGTATCCAAATAAATGAAATAAATTACTATTAGTTAATTCAATTAATGATATTGATATTTTAAATATTCAATAAAATATTTTCATATTTATCCAATTGCATTATGGAAGAAAAAATAATTTCCAAAATTTTAGTTAAAGAATAATGATTTTTCAAAAAAAAAAATTTGAACTCATTTGTTAGTAAACAAAATTTAACACTAAAATTTAGAAATTAAAAAAATATATGTCAAAATTATGTTCAATTATTGAAATCAAAATTTTAAAATCATCATATGGTTAATTTTTGTTATATTTTGTGAAGATTCATTTTTTAAAGAATATTCAGAAATACAGAATTTTAATTGAAATTTTAATTTTTATCTAATTTTTTTATATAGTTAAATTTTATTTTAAATTTTATTTAATATAAACTAATATAAACTATACATTAATGAATCCAATTTATTTAATTGGATTCAATTTCAAACTGAGACTGGATATCAAAATATTTCAAGCTTTTGAACATTTTTACTTTAAAAACCCTATTTTCTCATCCCATCTATGATAATAATTTTAAATTAGTTTTTTTGATAGATAATTATAAAATTGCAAAAAAGTATTAAATGTTTTGAATCAGAATAATTTTTAATTCCTAATTTTGTAAACACAATTTTTTAACAAAATAAATAATGAACTTAATTAAAATTATTATAGTGATTAATGTAATAATTACTTTAAAATGACATAAATCATAAAAATAAGGGCCAAATGACATATTCAATTGTCCAAATGCCATTTTCTAGCCATATATTTTTACATATTCTCTATTAGATATAATTTCGTTCATAATTATTGATAATTTTCAAAATCTTATTAATTTTTTCTACTATTCTTGTTCACTTATTTTAAATAGTATTTAGATATTTCTTATTTACAATTATATAAGGTGAAATATTATGAAATTGAGTATGTTTTTTGGTAGTGAATTGTTGAAACATAATTTTACCAAACCATGAAACTTATTAGTAGATACCATATAAATATAAATAGTGTAAGTATTCATGGATAATTTTTTTTAAAATCATGCTCCACCTTGTAGAAAATATTAACCTAGGTAAAAGGATGAACTTGTACAGGGAGCATAGTTTGTCTAAATACATGGATCTTTTATGATAACTGTTCATTGAGGACTTAATTAATATGAAATTTAGTTTTAAATTCCTAAAACCTATTTTTTATGAGACCAAGGGGCTCATTCCACACAAATAGAATTTATTCGTCTATAAAGGCTCCAAAGAGTGTGATTGGAGCCCCATTACACCATTCCGGATGAGAATTGAATATAGGAAAAAATTGTTATATTCTATATTAATTTACTCTTCCCATACACTTTCTATGAATAAATAATCCATCCTCCTTCGGATTTTGAAGATATTCGTGTTTTTGGAGGATATAATCCTTTTTTGGATATTGAACATAAGATTGATTCTTGGATCATAGTTAAAAACACCCTTTATTTGATTATCCAAATTCCAGCATTATGTATCGAGATCACATGATCCCAATGTAGGTGGTTGCATTTATGAATGAAAATTTAATTAATAATAAATTCAATTATTTAGATTTAATTTATTTATGTAAATTAAATTTCATTCAATTTTTTATTAAAACCCTAATAACAATGAATTAGTTATTTGGTTTTTATTTCAATCAAAACTGGGAAAACCCCAAATTTAAATGAATTGTGGTGTTCTTGTGAATTTTATGGAATAATTGGAAAATAAGATTCTTTAATTTCAATTGTGGTATAGAATTAATGGAATTGATTTAAAATTACTATTTTAGAAAAATGGACTAAAATGGTATTTATTGAATCTTACCTATTTTATCTTGGAAAAAGAATGTTTTCATCAAAAAACATGATTTTATTTTTAAAAGAAAATCTTCAATTTATTAAAGTTATGAATCTGACTAATTGTATTGTAGGCTGTTTTAATATAAATTGAACATAATTTGTTGTTATTAGAGAGCATGAAAGACTAGGAATATAGTGAGTTATTCCTAACATCACTATATTGAAAATTTATATCCCTAATAATATATATGAAGCATGTCACATTAATGTTGGGATGGTGATGATTATTCCCTGACCAAGATTTGATAGAGGTGTGTACACATATTTCCATGATACCAATTTTAGTTTGAGGGAGTCTAATATCCTGGAACTATCATGCCTTTTATAAGATAAAATTTTTATCTTTTTTTTTTTGAAATATTGGGCATTATTTTTAAACTCATTTCACATGCCTTATAAATTTATATAACCTAAATTATGTAAAATCAGTATTAATACAATTTTTAAAAGTATTTAAATCATTTTAAATTTAAATTATTATTTTTTGAAATATTATTATGAAATTTCATTACATTTTAGTTAAAGATAAATGATTTATTTGATTGATTAAATGGGTTATATTATCATGGAATGCCTACTAAGACCCTACAAGGTTCTTAAATCACAACCTACCATTACATTTGGGTGATTTTCGGTTATCTTCTTCCATTTTAGAGGTATAGTTAGGCAGAAAAAAGAAGTGGTAGTATCTTCTGATCAATTAGAATAGAGGTTCATTTCCTCTCAATTAGTGGATGTAATCATATTTACTTGTACATTATGGTAGTAGTTTGGGTTTATTGTTCCTATGATACTCTATTATATTTCTCGTTGATGCGTTTTTCATGTATTCATACTAAATTTTTTATCAATATTCGGTTTTGTGTCTAGAAACATTGTTCACACATTCATGTGGTTTGATGCGAAGTGTAAGTATCTATCACATGGGAATGGGAACACCCTTCATTATATATAAGGATCATTTTTTTGAATATGTAAACAATTTATTATTGTTGGTTTTTGACAAATTGGTATCATATCTGAAGTGTCTTCCTCTTACATTGATGTCAGTACACTACTATAGAATATTATTGATACATAGGTGGTCGTTGTGATTGAGTATCTCACCTTCTCTCACCAGAATGATCCTTATGTCATGATGACTGGTTTTGGGAAAGGCATATTGAAGAATTTATCTATGATTTTAGATAATTATTATTTTGAAAGAGCGGAATCCAAATTTTGTTTTCTATCTGTTGGGATTAATTTCCCTTACTCTTCTGTTTGAGAGTTAGTTTATATATATTTAGTGTTCCCTGATGCTGTTTTGTAACATAATTCCACCATAGAGCCATGGGAATAAGACCTACGAGGAAGTTTTAGATGAACCACAATGAGATAATACTACAGTGGACCCATGTATTGTTGTGGTGATTGTGCGTACAATCCAATCTCTAGGACACAAACTACCAGATGATCCTCTAATGGATCCGGTTTTGGAAGCTCAAATGGGTGTTTTGTAGAATTTTTCTGGTGATTTACTTCACTAGAAACAACCATAGGTCTAAGGATCCAATGATCCTGATTAATCTAAGGTATGGTTGATCAGGATCAATCATTTAATTGATTAAATAAAGACACCTATGGAAATCAAGGTTATGTGTTCCACCTTCAAGTTGGATGGAATGTGTAGGAGATGGTGGGAAATTATGGTGATTACAAAGAATCATGAGGTCTTATAGTGTAATGAAATCATGTATCTTTTCACTAACTATTTATATATAGAGGTGATGTCTTTTTACATATGAATAGAATTTTTATAACTTGATCATTCTGAAAAGGAAATCATAAAATATGAATATTTTTTTACTGTTCTTGGGCAGTTTTTGGCTACGATTATATCGAATGAAATGTTGAATACTCTATGTTTTGAGATGGTACATAGATATGATATTCATTATTAGGAATTATTACTACATCATCCCTCTTGTGATGATGTGATGTATATAGTTTTTATAGAATAAATGGGCACAAATGAAAATTTATCATTGATGAGAGTTTCCTTATCACCTAGTTGTACTGTGAATTCCTCTAGAGGGAAGAAGAAAATGGATAATTATCATGGAATTTCATGAAAACAATGTTCATCAATACCTCCTATATATCCTGGAATCATACCTTTTATTTACTACAAATATAAAAATATAGGGAACTTAGAGAGTGTTTTCACTATGGAACCCATGTTATGGGGCTCAAATGTACAGTCAGTTCACTTTTAGATGTTTGTCCATCACATTTCTACTCCACATGGGGGAATAAGGTCATATAAACCTAATATAACAATAATTAAATTAGTTAATTCATCAAAAACGTTTTTCCATTCTTATAAATCTATAGAAAAGGTTCTTGACACAATGGATGTGTCACTAGAGGAATCCGATATGGGTGCAGTTACCATGAGATGTACCATAACAATATTTGAAACATTAGTAACAACATTATTTGATATTGTATAATCACATAAATTTATTTCCACATGTTTTTTTTCATCTAAAGCAGTTTAGTTTTTATTTTATCTTATTTTTGGATAGAACTACATTTATCTGAATGAAGACACAACATGCTCTTCAGATTCCCTCATGTGTTTTCACTTTATCATACACTGATCTATCTTGGAATTTTACATCTCTCAAAGTGAAACCGCATGGATAAACATTCAATATGGATTGTAACATTGACAATAATCACAAGTATTTTTGTTAACCTTTATCTTTCTCTATTTCTATTCTTTATGGGCTCTTCCATGACCTTCAGGTATAATAAGACGCGGGGTTGAGTAAAAAATAATATCCTATCTATTTTTTCGGAAATTAATATATACTTTTCCTATTTATCTAGAGTGGAAGTCATTGTGTGGTGAGGTCCCTCTAGATATCATTTTGATTCCCATCATTTTTCCTTCTAACATCATTGGTTTTCCACTTATAAGAGTTGTATTATTATCTATCGATTTACTATATAGTACCCCACCAGTTTTTTTTTCTTCTTACAACATGGAACCGTCTTATATGAATGATAAGAAGACTCAGCTAAATTTCATGTTATAGAATGTATTTATATACTTGAGTGTATCAACTTGGAAGGTGCTAATTCTCTTTTATGATAATGAAAATGATATAATTCTCCGATATGTGGATTACGAAAAGCTTAATCACATTATTGCATAGAAAACTATTTGTTTCAAAACATTGATGATTTATTGGATCATTTGAATAGGTAAAATTGATTCATGGTAATTAATATTCAATACAGCTTCCCCTAATTCAGAATAAAATAAGTCTATGTTCCAAAAACTAATTTTTCGAGCTAGTATGACCAGTTTGAGTACCTTATCATGTCCACTATTTTGACAAATTTTCAGGGAATTTTTGTGGATATAAATAAAATTTTATTCCATGAGAATATATATACATTCATGGTTTTATTGGTGGGTAAAATACATATTTACACAAAAAATGAATAAGATCATGTGTGTCATCTAAGTGTATTTATTGAAATATTGACAAATTACCAACTATTTCCCATGGTATTGGAATATGATTTTCGTATTCTGGATCTAATTCTCTTGGACACATGCAATCAGAACATTGTATTTTAAATAATCCTAAATCATGATTACTAATATGATATAGTAGAAAATAATTTTTTTTTATTTTTGGAGATTTTTGGGTTTAGCTTTATAATATTTTTGTTTTCTAAAACACTTCTAAATGTAGGATTATCTGATGACTGCATTGATTTGGAAGGGAGTAAATATTTTTTTGATGATAAATTCTAGTATTAATATTTTGAGATCAAACATATTTTAACTATTATGCTGGTGTAGACAGTTTCAAATGTGGGGCATGGGTAGGTTGTCATATATGATTCATCAGGATCAGTTTTGGTTTGTTTTTTTATATAGGGGATCATGTAATTGGCTATAGATCCAAAAATAATTTTCCATAAATGTGTAATTAACCAAAATATGACCTTAATCATGAAACTACACTACAATTTCTATATATTTAGAGGTATTATATTATTTGGAGAACTTTTTATAGGGTTTTATAACCATAAAGTCCTATAGTTATATTTTTACTCAAGAAGATATAAACTAACCACTAGAGTAATTGGGTTGAATAACTGTAATATTTAAAAATTGGAATCACCTATAACACATAGAATGGGAATTCCATCATGGATGGTTTTAGGTGTAAACATCTTATCAATGATGTGAATGAACATTTGATAAGTGGAATATGGTGGGCATTTTTCATAGTTGAATATTTAAGTATAAGAATAGAGGGTTGAGGTTTCCAAGGATATAATTAAGAATAAAACCATTATTCTTCAGAAGATTCAGCTCAAACAACATCTTGATAATGAGTTAGGTAGCTATTGAAAATATCATTATGGTGGGGAGACCGTACTTGACTGGTGATTTAAAAGAGAGTGAATTATATACTCTCTAGATAACCTTTTTATACTATTATATGTACAGAATGATATGATCGGAAATTCCCAAAATTCTAGTCATATGTGCATTAGGGAACCACAAACCAGTTCTATGACATGCGATAAATATTCTGGTAGTTGTTGATGAGAGGAGACATTACTGATTTTTCCTCACTATCATACATGCTAGGCAATCATGGTTGAGCACCTGAAACATTCCAGTTTTTTCCATCCATATCACGTGCCAACATGTATGTGTTATGAGATCAAGGTAGAATTTTGGGTTGGGTTTCCATGTACCCAAAGAATGATGAATGTGATATATTTTTTGATTTGTAGGATGACAAAATCATATTACTATCTACCCATTCATGATACCACCAATGTTTATGTTTGGGAAACTTCAATTTGAATGAAAATTTTCATTTACAAAGAATTACTAATACTATAGTATTTTATAGGGATCTATGGATCACTTATTTTTTATGTTTTGTAATGTCGATGGTACTGGGACCTCGGGTCCATTTGAGAATGTCCCACCACCCACAGTCGAATTACCAGATAGAAATAGCTATATTGATTCTTAAGGATATGCACCACTCCAATGTTCTCAACATTAGTGGATCTTGGAATATAAATCTTGGGAACATTGTATTTTCTTATAACAGTAGTTACCAAGATGTGATCATAATAGTTCCTTTTGATGACTGGTATGGATGGCCTTGTAAATCATAGATTTTTTGGAATCAAAATAGTAAAAGTTCCTTTTTTGGAATTAGCTAGGATCAATATTTGATAGAAACTATTTAGTTATTTGTTTGAAAAATTTTGGCAGCATTGATCCAGTATCAGTATTATAATGATCCTCAACGATGAATGATGAATGTTATTATTTGTGACCATGTGTTCATGAATGATTCACCCTATTTGAATAATGAATAGTTTGGGAGGAAATGAATACATGCTATTCATTTTATTGGGACCTTTTGAGGTTATGGATCAGATTGGTATGGGTTCTTATAGTATAGAACATCCACACAACTAGAATTGATACATGAATCCTTCCACGAATCATAGTTACAGAAGTAAATTTATGATAAATCTCATGTTCTGAGATATGGTGTTATTTTAGTTAAATAAAATTTATCCATTACAGAACTTCTAGTAATGATAGTTGATACTAAAAAAAATATTCATTAGAGGAAAATAACATTGGATTGAGATCTTTGGAAGAAGATTTTTCATTCTCATGAGACATAGGAGAGGGAAGAACTAATGAGAGATTAGTTTCCTTAAAATCTTGACATTTAATCTTTATTGAAGGATTTCTAGTGTTGGAAAGTATCTATGTTGGGATGTTTGTAATGTCTTGACACTATTTTCATGTATCCCAAAACCCCTATTTTGTCCATTCCATAGTTCTCTTTTGTTTTGGGATATTTTTGGTGAAACATTATGGATTTTTTTTGGTTTCGTGGTGGGGCATGATTGGCACATGGCTTCCCCGAACCTTGCACCCTCTTAGTGGAAACAATGAAAACCCAAAAAGTGGGGGTTTTAAATATTAAAACATGATTTAAAAAACAATGATACAACCTACTAGAATCTTTGAACCGGGGAAATAAGGGCTTCACTGCTAGGAAAAATTATTTGTCAAATTATTGTTCTCTACCTAGCTAACGGGGCATACAAGATATAATTAATCTAAACTATTGTTTTAAAACACTAAAACCCACGATTAATGTTCCCAAAGGACTCATTATAATATAATAACGGATATTCTTGCTTTTAGGATCCTAATAGGTTATTATTTCTCTCGACAACCTTCTTGAAATGAATTGAAACTATGAAAATTATCATCTATGTATTTTCATTATGTTTTTCTTCCAATTATCTTTCTATCAATAACTTACCTTTCCACCCGAAGTGTTTTATAGATATTCATGTTGATGTAATATGTAATCAATGTAGTTATATATCATTAATCAAGGTTTGATTTCCATATCATTGTTTCTAACATTCATCACTGGATTTTCTAGCTCATGTATTTTTTTGAAATCCAATGATTTTGAGATAGGTGGTTCTATATATGATTCCCAATTTTATTGACTATAAATTACTAAATTAGATACAATTTCATGATTTATTTTGCTTTTCATTTTTTTTAAAACCAAATTTTAGTGAATTAATTATTTGGATTTTATTTTTCACAAAATTTGGGAACCCCCCAATTCAAGTAAATTATGTTCAGTTCACAATATTTTATAGAAAATGATTAAATATATATAGTTGATTATTTAATGGAAATTTATTTCATGGAATTGATTTCAAATATTTATTTGATAAAATTGCTTTTAAATGGTTTTGATAGAAACCCATAGGTTTTATCATTGAATGGATTTATTTTATTAAAAAAACCCATCATTCGGGTTTTAAATGAATCATTTAGATATTTGAAGTGGTTGAATTGGTTCAATTATTTGTTAATGAATTATAAAATAAATTACTATCATTTATTTTTATTAATGACCATGGAAACCTAGGTTGTTAGTGTTTTATTTTAGGGAACACCTAATTAACAATTTAGAACACCAATAATATAAATGAATCCATTCATATTCTCATTGAGATAGTGATGAGTTCTCTATTACTATTTTAGGATGGACATGTGTATGTATATTTACATTAAAATATTTGAGTATGACTGATTATTATAACCTTTAACTCGTGCACATTATGTTGGATGACCATATTTCCCATTTTCTGTATTTGATATACATGTTGTTGTTTGTAATCTATTTTTTGTTTTCTTTATGAATTTAAATAATTTATTTTATATTAACATATAATTAATCCTTTCTAATGAATTTCTATCATTTTAAATGAAATGAAATATTTACTCTTAATATAATTTGGAAATTTACTTCCTGTTTATTTATAATTTAAGGATCTGTTTTGTTGACTAAATTTGAATTTTTTTATGGAATCAATGTAGACACACAAATAGAATTTTATCTCACAGTATTATTGTTCTTTTAGGTGTTAGTATATTATATTTTTCTTGTTTCTAGGAATGGTAATGATCCACCTTGAGGATGTAGTTGTTTATTCTTTGGATTTGATTTCTATTGGACTATCACATGGGTTTTTTTCCTATTTTATGGTACTTTTTGGTAAAAGATTCGGGTTTTTGTTGCTTTTTTACTTACAGTATAGTTTTTTTGCGGAATTGTACATATATTATTATTACCTTTTCTATATTTATTTATTTTTTTTTGTTTCAAATTATTTTTCACTTTCTTGTATACGATGTCAGGTGCAATTCACCAACCCATGAGGATCACAAATTCCCTTCAAGATATGTTGGCACATGATCAGCTATCAGGTAACCTAGGTATTTTTTAATATTTTATTCCATCATGTTCCATTACCTTATGATTTTTCTGATGATAATGTGTTTAAAGGAGGCCCATGGGGAGAGTATGGAAGAGTCTAGTTTCTAAAAGATATAAAAAAGGAAATACACATAGTGTAACATGATTACCTGATGTGAAAGTTAGTTTTTCATGTTCTCTAGGATGTTTCACTATGTAAAAATACTTTACAGAGTTTCAAGAATAGTGTCAAGATGTGTGGCATGGTTGTTTATATTCCAGGGTTATAAAAATAAAATAAATTGAAGAGGTGAAGCATTTTTTTTCCTAAAACTGATCCTCTGGTACTACGTCAAATGAAAATATGTTAAACATTATTAAATACCCTGACAAATGTTTTTTAAATTATTTTTTTCTGAACATTCACTCATTATACATTTTCTCCCTTTTCTCTCTTAACAGATAAACCCAAGATACCCCTAGGGATTTCTTCAAGCCTCACTCATCCCTCATTGATCTATCAAACCATTGGGCTACTCTTTGGAAATTTTTGATCGATTTATGATCAATCTGTGGTAATCTTTCTACACATTCCCATATACATATACATATATCATCCTTTTCATTTCTTATCATTCAATATCATGATGTGGGTTTTCTTGAGTTGGAAATTTGGATAGCCTTTTTAGAATCTTTGGGGCAATAATAGGTTTACACGTGTTTATAGCGGAGTAGTTGTCGCTTTCCATAATTCTTCTTCATTAGGCGGTGATTGAATCAATTGAAAAGATTCTTCAAGGTAGGTTTTCCTTTATTATCTTCAATTATTCATCATGTAGGGTGATGTTAATTTTGATCACCTACAAATCATTTTTCTGACAGGCCAATCAAAGATAAGAATCAATAAAATGAAATAGAAAGGGGTATGGGGATCCATTTGTCATGCCTTTTATGTTTTGATATTAAGATTGGGATATTGTAAATTATACTATATTGAATCCCCATTGAATATAATTTCCATTTGGGGACATTCATTTCTCCATAAATGTGTTCCATATTGTTTGATGTATATTGAACACTTATATAAGAAAGTTGGTTAATCACATTTATCTGGATAATGAATGGATGTCCCAGGACTTGGTTTGTGGGATACCATAATTAAATAATCAAATTGACTTAAATATTTTCCCCCCATGATAAATATAAAAATATCATACTTTTGGTCTATGGTGAGATGTGTTGAATGATTGTGTCTATGTGAATGGGAAAAATGAGTCGTGATGTGGATAGGTTGTGATGTGTGGGTTTCTCTGGTTGGTGTTGTGGTATGCCAATGAGAAATTTTTTGTTCTATGGGTTGGAATGGGGGTGTTATAGATGAACATGATGTTGATACATCATCTGGACTACATAATGGAATCTCATATGGACGGATTGATCGATTGTGGAACGAATGAAAATAGTGGTGCAATGAGGCTATAGAGAGCTGCTTGTGTAGTAATGTGTTAGTAGATAAGATTGTGAGATGGGGTTTGGATATGTTTGTATGTGAAATGTAAGAGATTATTTTCAAGAAGGATATTAGTAATTGGTATGGGGGTTAAATGGAGAGTAATTGCAAACCACCGATAACTTTTGTATCGAGGATTTCCACTTTCTCATCTATCTTTTTCTTCATTTCATGTTTTTGGTCATTCTTTATAGTTTCCGAAATAGTTATGCAATAAATTATTGATTAATAATTTTTGTAATGGATTGTGATGGACATGATAATATGAATAAAATGTTAATTATTATTTTTCGAAAAGTGAATGTTTTTTCGTGGCTAGTTGTGTGGCATTGTGCATTTAGAGGTTTCTAGGAAGGTGTTAGTATTTTGAGGTGGTTGTTTGATTGAAAACACATAAGTTCTGATGGAGTGCTTGGTATCATATATGTATATAATATTATTTTATTTTTGTTATAAATACGCTCACCATACTTGTTGAGCAATATGTCCAAACACCCCCAACGCCACAGGGGAGGGTGTCTTTCCCAAACACCTCAACGGGAGGATGGATGGATTGTGACCCGTTCATAGATGATCCATCTTACAGAAGTTTATTTCCAATGAATCAATGGAAAGGTTCTATATTGTGATGCATATATGTGTGTTTGTGAGTTTTTATTTCCTAGTTGTCTCCGAATTGAAATATGTTATCCTTTTTATGTATCTTTGGGATTGGATGATTTGTTCATTACCAAGTTTCATCGAGATGGGTTGTGATGCGATATGTAGACAACATGTCTTCTGGTGAGATGTGATGTAGTATGTGTCCCAGGTGTTGTGGGTGGGATGTGGTGTTGTATATGGCCCAGGTGTCTATTTGCAAGATGTGAGGTGTTTTGTTTCCCTGGTGTCTCCTGGTCGAATTTGATGTGGTATGTGGCCCTGGTGTGATTGGGTGGGTTGTGATGGGGTAATTTCAGAAGAGGTTGGATCCTGGGGATGTTTTCTGTTAGGCACGATAGAAAAATTAGTTGGAAGCATTGTGGGGTACCATATCATCGATGTGAATAATATTACATTATGTTACATGAGTTCTTTTGCGAGTGTGGCTTGATGAGGTTAGGATGGTATGTATACCTGTTAGGATAATATCGGTTCAATCATTTACACATAGGGGGATTAATAATCTCCTTTCACATGTGCCTGAATAAATTTGGATCTCTTATTGAGTATGCTTGTATTCTCAACCTATGTATATAAATCGTCTTTCAGGTTTCCCAGAGGATTATGTGAACCATGCTAGGTTTCCCTATCTCCGTCTTTGGTACAGTTGTTGTGTCACTGCTTTATCATGCTTTTGGGTACTTTATTTTAGAGACTAGTTTCGTATCTGTGTAATTTTACATACACATGTTCTATGGATGTTGTGTTTATATTATATTATGTCTTTGAGTTGTTATTTTTTGATGATCTATCATATCTCATAATAATCTTTAAAATTGGGTTATGCATTCCATTTTGTGTGAACTATATACCCTTGATGCTAGTTTCCATCATGCGGCATACTGGGGGTAGAACTATGGAGGGGGGGGGGGGACAATCCCCCTTTTATAATTGCCATCCCAGGCGGGGAATAATTGGAGGGAGGTGGTCGTGACAAAATGGTATCAGTGTGGATGGTTGAGAGACATGATGTATTTTGGAGTGAGAATAGTGAGGATTGCATGGGTGGGTGGGGAAACATTTTCAATTGAATATGGTCTGTGACATAAGAAATGGAAGTCTAATTATAGAACATTATTTTAGCCACCCACCCCATGATCTAATTAAAGGACTCTATGTGTAAAGACCCGTAAATTTCAATGGAAATTTTTTCTTAATTTTCATTTGGATTTTAAGAGTAGGCAATTTCTGAAGGCAACTGATTCCGAGGCCCTATGTGCCCGGAATCATTTTTCGATGTTTAGCTCAGGTATGATCAGTGAACGAATGAGTGGATTTTCCTAACTTTTTAACCGGTGCTCGAAATCGAAATCCAAGGACACCGATGAAACATAAGCTCCGGTAATTGCTTAGGAAGACCTTCTCTAGAGTCGCGTTTGCTCAAGTTATGTTGTTAAATAAATGGGTAATCTGAAGAGAGAAATAAAAAATTATTCTACAATTTTTATTTCTATTCTAAGTAGTAATAACCTATGCTTGGAAGTTGGAGTGGGACCCACTACATCCTAACTCCACTTGGTAGGATATTAGTGAGGTGGGGCCCACACAAGCCCCAACCCTTCAATTCCATTAAACCTCCCTCTTGCAATTTATTTATGTAACTCACCCACGCCCCCACATTAATGGCATGTCAACTCTTACATTAATTAGATTGATTAAATCTATTCAATTTTTTTAATTAGAGTTTGAATTTTGGATTTGGAATTTATGGCATGGGATAATAAAATAAGGTTGAATATTATTTTACTTTGGGTTGGTTGTGGTGTGAGGATAATTAAGGGAGAGATCTTGTGTGTTTTCCCGGAAGAACTTCATCATCTTCGCGAAGCACGCCAGGTCTACGACGAAGAACTCTGTCACCACAAGGGGAGATCAACATGTAGTCTCCTCTCCTCTCCGCAGCTGGTGAGTGACGACTATTCCGGAGAATGAAAACGCACCCACTTTGGATCTTCTTCCTGTGACAAAGAAAGGGATACGCCGCATCCTTCATTGGACGTACACCAATGAGGTATACAGAGCCTCATTCCGTGACACCGTCTTCCGCGACGTTGTTTTCCCGCAACGATCATCGATCAACTATTTCTTTGTGGTAGGGGTTTTATGTTCAAATATAATGAATTAAATTTGTGCATTTCCTTGACGAAGATGTTTATGTTATTTTAGCCGCATGTTATCAATTTAGCGGGAGGAGGTCTGACCGCACAAACACGGTCGATCCTACTCCCCTTTGTTGTTGATCATCAACATGGTTTGGAACGGAGGCGGCGCTGTGCAATGACACCACACGGGAACGTGGATGAACACAACGAAAGTGAGCGGCGCCGTCATGCCGCGCCGACAAAGCCTTAGAATGACGCGGCCAAGGACGGGCCGCGGTGGAGGAGCGCGACACCGTCATGCCGCGCCAGTCGGACAAGGCCGCGACGGTGTAGGGAGGGGCAGCCGGAACCGCCAGCTGCCGGCACTTGGAAGGAGGGACCCGCGGGGGTCCAGTGAGGGTACACCGGCCGGCCAATTCGGCTGGCCGTTTTCGGAAGATCCGGTGGTCGTAACCCCCGGCTGGCAAAGAGGCGGGCCCCCATTTGGGGGGGCTGTTTCTTCAATCAAGGGGGGGGGGGGGGGGGGCAGCGCCCCCATCCATTTTCTGCTCGGCCGAAATGGTCAAGCTGCTGGCCACGCGGGCCATGCCCGTGCCAGGCCAACTAGCCGTGCCGAGCCGGGTCGGACCGCCCGCGCCGGGCCGAGCCACCCGTGCTAGGCCGGACCCACGGGTCGTTCCACGCTGCACCGGCTGGGTCAGGCCGCGCCAGCCGGGCCGGGCAGCACCCTTGTGGGTAGGACCCGGACTCGGGTCGGGTCGACCTGGTTCGGCCCAACCCAGGGGGTCATTGGCCGGGTCGGCCCATGCCCAAAACCCCCAAATTTCAGACAGTTTTGTTCAAAGGCCCATAACATGGGCTAAAAACCTCTGATCGATTCACCGTCACTTGCGATAAGATCCCTGGATCGAGACGGTCATTTCGGTATATTACAGTCAAGGTTTCAAAGAACGTTGTGTATGTCCAGGTTGGTTCGAACCCGAACCATACCGGGCCTTCGGAGCAGAAGCGCTTATAACATGAGCTCTGGACGTCCGACTGACGTGCCGTCGACTTTGTTCATTTCCTCTTAGTGAGGCGGACCTTTTGGATTACTCCACTCAAGGTTTAGACGCAGTTGGAGTATGGTTGGGTTGGTTTTGACTTAAAGACCAACCGGGCCCCTAGGACGAAAAATCCAATAATTCTCAGACCGGGTGTCCAATTGACACACCGTCAGTCACGATGAGTTCCTTTTGTCAAGACGAAACTTTGGGATAAATAAAATCTGGATAGCGTGCCATTTGATGTATCGACGCCCCTTGGCTCATGGAGTAGACCCTCCCAGAATCAAGCATACTATGCGTGGGAGCCCTAGAGCTGGCTGTGACTGCGATGACGATGATGACTGTACTTGGATCCTCCTTGGGTCCGGCTGCGGCGACGACCATACTGAAATCCTCCATGGGTTCGACGACAATTACTACTATTCTTGTATCCTATGTGGGTCTGTAAGTACGTGACTACTGTTCTTGTATCCTACGTTGGTCCGACCGTATTTGACTCAGTACTTGTATCCTACGTGGGTCCGGCAGAGTATGTGGTCTTGTATCCTTTGTGGGTCTGACATCTTAGCTGGTCTGGTATCCTTTGTGGGTCCGACAGCTTAGACGAATCAGTGGATACATATGATCATCTCTATCATCATACGAAGAAGTATACCTGTGTGAGATGAGTCTTGACTTTTCAATCATTATCTTCGATATGATTGTTTTTATATCCTATGTGGATTGGGTTGTGTTATCCTGTGTGGATTTGGTAGTGTTATCCTGTGTGGACTGTATCGAGCTTGGGCTCAGATGTTGAAGCCGAACTGGAAATGATAACTTAGGTATATGTATGGGCATATACCTAAGTAGATTAGGTTGTTACTTAGTGATTGTATCTTTCCTCGGTGGTTTATCCTTCGTGGATTCTGGGAGACCTTCGGGGGTCTCGGGGGCCCTACTGAGTAGCATATACTCAGCCTTGAATGGGCTATGCCAGCACTGCATTGTGTTGGATGCAGATGACGGACAGCGCTGATCGTGGTTGAGGCTTTTGAAGCAAGTCAGTACCTAGAGGTGGACCACTGGGAGGGACGTACAAAGAGGAGACAGCTAGACCCGAGAAGTTGAGGAGACTATCTATACCCACCCTTCATGTAGGATTTCCAATGGTCAGTTCGACGTTATTGCTTTACTGTTCGGTTTTTGTACCTTCTTTTCAGTTGTACTTTACTTTCAGTTGGGTTTGTATTCTGGCCCATATACTTTCCAGCACTTACAGGTGTACCCTATTTACTTAGTGTATACATCATCTTGCTTACTATGTGGTGTTTGATTACTTTATAAAGGCAATTCCTTCCCCTTTTATCGGGATTTATGTCCTTGGTGCTAGTCACCAGCCACTGGCCTATGGAAGGAGGGCATGGGGTAGTCACGTGACGGGCCCCGAGGATGGGTCGTGACAAATTGGTATCAGAGGAGTTTGGTTCTATCGCAGAACTCAGGACTCTGATCTTTCTTCTATGTGAAGTAATAGTGTTAAGGGTATTGGGTGTGGTTATCAGTCCAGGAGTCCAGTGTTTGTGCGGAGGCCGGTGTATCCATATCCCAGGACCCTGACTTCTGATTTCCAACTTAGTGCATGAAAACATTGATTGCATGTGTGTTTCAATGTTTTCTTTGTGATTACATTGTGTTAGATCACCAGGTATACTATTGAAACTCACGACCGATTGTCGCCTATCGACCAGTCAATGTTCCGATGCTCTGCTAATGTGTATAGCAGCACTCGGGTTGAATCCTCAACGATGATACATTGAAATAGTCGTTTGTTTTTAATTTATTTTATTATGATTGGGGGGGGTCTAATTGCAGAGATTAATTGAAATTACTAATTGATTATGATTGATTTAAGAAATTGATAATGATTTGGGTGAGTTCATTATTGGGGAGTTAAGCAAGTGATATCCTTGAGCCTTACTTTGTATTGCATTAAATTAACACCCATGTCATAAGTTGACATTGATTAGAATTCTTAAGTGTTAAGGCTTTAATCCAAGCCTTTAATTAACGTAGGGTTATAATCTAAATCAAAACTTATTTATGGTAGTGTATTTATGGTTCCAATAATACATGGAAACGACTCGTTAAACAAAACATATCATTAATCCATTACATATTAAGTTTAACATAAATAATATTTATTTAAAGAATACCAATCGAGCAAAACTCTCAATCACTTAACATCCCCGAATTATAAATCACCCCAATGAGAGATTTACTCAGCCATTTGGTTGTTTAATAATATGGTTATAGTTATTATGATTATAAATTATGAAAAGAAGAAAAATAATGGGATAAGAAAAGAGTGGTACATCAGCTCACACATACGCACGAACAATGATGATAACTAAAAACAAACTTCCAATTGAATGATAAAGCAATAAAATGGAAGGGGATTCAACTATATTTAGACTATTTTATGAACATAAATATTAAACTACAGAATGTGGATGATAATAAGAGATATTTAATAAGTAACTTTCATTAAAACAGAATTACAAAGAAAGAGACTTACAAAATTACAAAAAACGAAGAACACAAAATTAAGTGAAATCAAAGAGAGGAGGAAAGGTCACTCAAGTGAAAACATGATTATGGAAGTTCCTCCCAATCCTTTTTCAAGGATTTGGTCGTGCTAATATAATTTTCTCTCTTCTGAAATGCCAACCCCTCTCAAGAAGAGAAGGGGAGAGTATTTATAGCCCAAGGAGTGGACTGTTTGCATTCCCAATCAATAACTCCAATTGCATTGACAATTTAGCAATTCATACAACATAATCTCTGAATATCTCCTTCATAAAAGTTGTATATTATAATGTTGGCCGACTACTCTCAAAGTTAGGAGTCATTTCGACATAAGGGTCAAATGTTATTGTCGGTTGATTAAACAATGTTAAACAGTCCATTTCAATCCATTCATTTAGAAGTCCAAAATGTGAAAGGGTTTTGGAACAGGAATATGCCTTCAAATCCGAATTATTTATTCAAAAACTTCTTTTGTCTATATCACATCTTTCACGTTGAAAAACCTCAGCTTAATTTGATACTTACGTCATTAGATATGTCATGCATACTGTACTGATTTTATTTCTCCGCCAGAATGGTGGGCAGGAATTCATAGCATATGTTGGGCCCCTTGTTTCTTTATTTGGGCCTTGATATTTTTATCCAAGAATCCTTACATTGTCCCCGGAACTATGGTAGATAATTATTTAATTTGTACTTCTGTGGTTAGCCCAGTTAATCAATCATCATGAATAGTCCTGTTTCATCACAGATTCATTGGTCTTGTTTGTGAGGACCATATGACCCTTCAAATGGAAGAATTAGCTCATGGTACCTTCTAATGAAATGTTTTATATTGATATTAGAATCCTAAAAAACAATAAACACACATTTTAGATCAGTATATTTATAGTTATTATTAAAACAGTAAACTGACTCAATTGGACTACTTCTAAAAATGCTAAAATATTATACTTAATATTATAAAAATTAATATTTCACACAAATTATGCACATTTCATATAAAATCAGTAAAGGTAGTATATAATATGTCATGAAAATATTAATAAAATATACTCCCCCACACTTATTCTTGTGCATGTCCTCATTTGAAAAAAATATAAAAACATGAAAAAATATTTTTCACTCACCAACAAATATTAAAATTCTATTTTCTCTAATCAGGGGAGGTTTAGACTATTTCACTCATCCATTTTAAATGCCACCACAAGTTGTTACAGAAAAAATGTTTCAAAACTAATTCATTTTTCATGCTCAAATTTTGAAATTGAATATGTGGAAACTCAAAACTCACACCTCTCAAGATTATATAATTCATTTGTGGAGGTTCACTCTTTCACCAACCAAAATTGAAAATCATAGAGTTGGAAAAGAGATCTCAGCTTCCAATACCTATCAAAAGTGCACAATAATCAAGAGATCTTTTTAAGGGGTTTTCTTGGGGCTATGGGATGGTAGGAATATATAGTCCAAGAGAGAGAAGAAGAGGGTTAAAATACCAACATAGAAAAAGAAATGCACATTTGTTTTTGAAATAAAACATGGAAGGAAATGAAAACTCCTATTTACAAGGGAATGATTTTGTGAAGAAAGAAACAACAGAGGAAGAAAATATGAAGTAATGAGATGATGGAATATTTACAAAACACAAAACAACTCCCAATAAGTATACAATGCAATTGATCTTTTTTTCCTTTTTTTCTTTTTTTGAAAGTTGAACATGGAAAATATCTCACACTCATATCCCAACCCATGATTGATCTCCTCATGACACTAATTGTAATAATTATAACAAAATAAAAGGTTGAAGAAGAGTGATTTTTGACCTACCCAAGAAACAACCCAATTTTTTTCTTTTTTCTTTTTGATTTTTTTTGTTTGAACACTTGTCAATAACATTTACAAAATTACATAAATTAAATTACATTACATTCCCCAAAACACACTGAATGACAACCTCTCCCCCACACTGAAATGTATGATTTCCCTTAAGTAGATGATAACTCGTTGAAAATCCAAAATAGGGTACCCAAACAATGAAATCTATTCCCCCCACACAAAAAATTAAAAAAATAAGCAATGAAAATCCATTTTGATATTGTGTGGGAAATGTTATTTGGCTTGTAATGTGGCTATCAAAGAAAAGGTTTTCATAGGCTCGAAGGGGCTTTCAAAAGGAGGATTAATGTAAGGGAAATGGGAGTGTATTTGGCTAGTGTGATTCTCATGTGGTTAAGAAAATGAATCTATCATATTAATAGACACTATGGCAGGAAATTTAGCTCTAAGGTCCACAAACTCAAAACTCACAAATGGGGGTGGAAACACACATTTTGAAAAGATGTCTATAGGTGGCCTTGGCATGAAAGAAAATGTTGTTTCTCACAGTTCAGGAAAAGAAATTTCAGAATCAAAAAATGAGCATTCAAAATGTGTAGTTTTTGACACAAAATTATTTATAAAAAGTCATGATGAAAATACAAAAAAAATTTAGGCGAAAACATGTCTGTTAACTCCCCGAAATGGTTGGACAAAATTTCAAAACTCTATGGTGAGTAATCATGACTCTTGTTTTTTTTATTTTTTAAGTGATTGTTTTTTTGTTTTTTTTTTGTTTTTTATGTTTTGGTTTTTTTATAATGATACAGTCACAAAAAATATATAGTTAAAAAGAGAGGTTTTAAAAAATAATGTTGTAAAAAAAATTAAAGAGAGATGAAAAATAAGAAAGAGGTAGAGAGAGTAAGAGATAGAGAGAGAGTTAAAGGGAAAGAGGTTCCCCCTAGTTTGGATTTGGCAGGTTTCCATATCCATCTAGTGGCTGGTCTACTAGAGAAGTTTGGGATCTGATGGATGTCGTGGTGGTTCTAAGACAGTGGGAAGTTACCGGAAAATAAAAATTCATTATTCATCTAATGAAAAACAAGAAAGAAATTGAAATTTCATAAAATTAAAACAAAACATGGGTTGCCTCCCATGAAGAACTGTATTTATTTGTCTGCAGCTGGACATTTGCAGTGGACTACCCATAGTCTGACGAAGGCCATCGTATTTTCTCAACTCCAGTGTGCTTCCAGAAAAACTTTTTCTTTGGGAGGCCTGATGATTCATTGGATAATTTCTTCTCATCCTTGTTCGTGTGATTGAAATTCAACGGGGTTGGAAAGAGAATATTTCTATCCT
>OY728151.1:660476911-660481911 GCA_963277665.1 Viscum album | reverse complement strand
CCTACGTAAAGTTCGCAGAGTACGATTAACCTCCAGATTTGAAATCACTGCTTATATACCTGGTATTGGCCATAATTTACAAGAACATTCTGTAGTCTTAGTAAGAGGGGGAAGGTTTAAGGATTTACCCGGCGTGAGATATCACATTGTTCGAGGGACCCTAGATGCTGTCGGAGTCAAGGATCGTCAACAAGGGTGTTCTAGTGCGTTGTATATTCTTATCCAATACTTGTATCATTTGATTATGCCATGTGAACAAACATGTGAAGTGTATGGCTAACCCAATCATGAAGGTTTCGTAAGGGGATAAGCAGGCTACCATGATGAGACAAAAGATATTCTTTCTAAAGAGATTCGATTCGGAACGATTATATGTCCAAGGTCCATCCAATAATCATAAAAGAATTGAAGAGGTTTTCCCTGACTTTGTCGTCAACAAACCATTCGAAAAACCTCGACTTTTTAGAACAGGTCCGAGTAAAATAGCAATGATTCGAAGCACTTATGATTATTATTATTACACAATTTCGGAAACCCAAGGACTCAACAGATGGTATGGATATGTAAAATACAGGATTTCCAATCCTAGCAGGAAAAAAAAAGAGGGAAACGAATACTCCAAATGGAAAGTGAGTAAACAGAATTCCATACTCGATCTCATAGAGAAATATCGAATTCTGTGGAAAGTCGTATTCGATGAAAGTCGTATGTACGGCTTGGAGGGAGATCTTTCATATCTTTCGAGATCCACCCTACAATATGGAGTAAAAAAGCCAAAATAAGTGTGTACCCTTCCTTATATATAAATAAACGGATTCTTGAACCCCCCTTTCACGCTCATGTCACGTCGAGGTACTGTAGAAGAAAAAACTGCAAAATCCGATCCAATTTATCGTAATCGATTAGTTAACATGTTGGTGAACCGTATTCTGAAACACGGAAAAAAATCATTGGCTTATCAAATTATCTATCGAGCCGTGAAAAATATTCAACAAAAGACAGAAAGAAATCCACTATCTGTTTTACGTCAAGCAATACGTGGAGTCAGTCCCGATATCGCAATAAAAACAAAACGTGTAGGCGGAACGACGAATCAAGTTCCCATTGAAATAGGATCCACACAAGGAAAAGCACTTGCCATTCGTTGGTTATTAGAGGCATCCCAAAAACGTCCGGGTAGAAATACGGCTTCCAAATTAAGTTAGGAATTAGTGGATGCTGCCAAAGGGAGTGGCGATGCCATACGCAAAAAAGAAGATACTTATCGAAGGGCAGAGGCAAATCAATCTTTTGCACATTTTCGTTAATCCTGGATCTACTATACATCTCGATCGGAAAAGAATACATAGCTGAATCAAGAATCGTAATTATTAATCCAAACAAACGAAAAGGAAACGAAAGAAACATCAAATGGATCAACGAAAAAAAGGAGGGGACTTGATTAAGATTAAGAAGTAGAGTCATCTCATGTCAATACCATGGAATAAGGTTTGATCCAATGATATGGGGATTCTGTAAATATTCCATTCCAATAGAAATCGAAACGATTGGGATTTTTTTCGAGATTGGATGCAGTTACTAATTCACGATCTGGCATGTACAGAATGAAAACTTCATTCTCGATTCTATGATCATTTTGTTGATGAAGGTGTTTTTTTCTTCTCTTCGATGGTTTGATTTTCCCAGAATGTCTCCTCATTTTTGGCCTCATTCTTCTCGATTCAACCTCTGATAAAATGATAAAAAGAGCAGCACCCTAGTTCTATTTCATCTCTTCAAAACAAGTTTAGTCATGAGTGAGCATAAAAGGCCATTCAGTCTTATACATACACGAGGAAGGGAATCAAAAAAAAAAGAATTAACAAGTAATGACTAGACAAAACCAAGCAAAGAGAGCCCCTCACGTAAATGATCTACTTAAGAGCGAACAATTCCATCGAATGGAATGAGATAGGCGCAGCACCACAGGCCTGCTTTTGACATCTCTCATTCACCACCCTATTCACCACTCTTCTTTGGGCATCATTTATATTGTGAGAAATCGGTTTGAGTCCATCTTTTGATACAAATCGAAGCAATTGGATGTCTTACTCGGGTATATGAATGACATGACCAATCAATCGAAATACTCCAACACATCAGCACCTTTGTCTTATATTCCACCATACATCCAATATGATTCACTTTCAAGATGCCTTGGTGGTGAAATGGTAGACACGCGAGACTCAAAATCTCGTGCTACAGAGCATGGAGGTTCGAGTCCTCTTCAAGGCAAATTCATGGAGAATGCTCGTTCAATGAGCAAGCAGCGGTGGGGATCTTCTCTTATTTTAAGTTATTATTCAGTGAAACCAATGATTAGTTCTTGGAGCAGATAGCAACCATTTCAGACATGCGTATTTTTGATTTTCATATGTTACATCTTTCATGTAAATTTTTGGATGTAGTGATCAATAAGAATAACAAAGGCTCTAGTTGTTCGCTGTTCAAGAATTATTGTTTAGGCAGTGAATCCATACATAGTGTTTTGATCGAATTTCAATTCTTCCATGTTTCATCAATAGTAGCATATTGTTCCATGGAACATAGGTCCAAAATATGGAATAAACAAGTTTTTTCACGACTCTAACCCCCACATTCTGTTCCACTGAATCCCTCTTTCATGGCCACATTTATTTCCGGCTAAGGAATGGAAATATTTCTACTGTTACATGATGAATCCAATTTTCATTTCATCCGGGAAAAGCCATCTTTTTCTCAACAATGTCTTTGTCATTTGATCCAATAGCGTTCCGTTAGATAGGAACAGATTTTATAAATACGGAAAACACTCGAATGGAGTTGTATTCGAACGGAAAGATCCATTTGATAATGAACGATTAGTTCTAAGCAATCTCTGGCGATTGATTAGCAATTCGAAGAGATTTTCTTGCGTATTCTTGATAAACCAGCGTTTATATATAGATGTAGGAGGATTTGTTTGGGAAGTAAGAAGTACCTTTGACATCTCTTCATCTGCAAAGAATTCTCGATGTGAAAACACAGAGACAAAGGGCGGATCTTTGAATAGGAAAAAGAGTGGATCTGCGGGGTCCCAAAAGGGGCTTATTCGAAAAAACCCTTGTTCTTTGGAAGCTCTATCTCGTGTCTGGTACTGCATGGTTCCACTCTTCAAGAACTCCAAATCATTCTCGGGAAGCTCATCCTCTTCTTCATAAATGATCCGCTTGCCCCGAAATTTGGCCCCCTCATAGTGAAATCCCAATGAATTGGGTTCGATACAATCTAATAGAAAGCCCCCAGGGTGCCATATTCTAGGAGCCCAAAAAATTTGATTGCATGAATCCTCCTCTATTATCTGTTGTGGGTCGAGGGCTCCATCCCCTTCTTCAAACTCCGATTCGTATTTTTCATAGAGAAATCTCTGATCAACGATAGAACAAGATCCATTTTGCATATCGAAGAGGTTCCTCAGTTCGGGCCGAAGCAATGTCACTCCTCGATCATTATCAAATGGACTGTAATCTTTTTCTGTCCATGAGGATCCCGTCAGAGCGCCTTCTATTTCTAATAATAGGCCATGAACTAGATCAGAATCATTCTCAACGAGTCCATAAGAAGTGATCCCATTTTTTTCATCGGGTCCGGGTAGAGACCAAAGATCTTGAACGACCCATCTGGCAGAACAACTCAAAAGATAAAGAAGTATCGTCAATTTCTTCATGCTCGTTCCATGTTCGAAGTAAAATTTGTACAAATAAGAACCCCCTTCGTTACATGATTTCTTCATATACATATAGATAGAAGATATTTGAATAGGGCAATGACTTAGAAGTACATTTTGTGCAACAGCCCTTCCTATCTGATAGAAAAGGATTCCATGATCCTGAACCGATCTGACCTGGGATCGCAAATACCAAGTTTGTCTATGAAGAGCGGATCTCATTGTATTAGAGTCTATAATTGATTTATTCTGTGTAATACGAATCGATAGGGCCTCATTGGTAAGTGCTACAAGATCTAGTGCATTGGAACCCATGGTGATGGACCCAAATCCATTTGTATGGAACATTTTATTTTCAAAGTAAAACCCCCTAGTATATGTTAGAGTGAAAAAGTGCTTTCGTTGTTGTGGAATAAGAAGCCTTCGTATCTTAATGAATGTATTTAAATGATTCGGAGCTATTAGAGCGGGATCCACTTTTTGGGGTTTATGAGTCGAAGCAATAACGACATTTTTTATATAATGAAATAGGATACCTATCCAGAATCGAGAATGAAGTTTTCATACAAGTAAAGATCTCGCACTTGTACGGTAGGGGCAGTCAGGATGACCTATCTGTCAACTTTTCCAAATAGAAAAGTCACATTGGTTTAGGGATCTTGGAACCCCTATTCTCCTCGGTGGTAGAGTGTCACCTTGACGTTGTCTACCATCTTAGTACCCAGATGAAAGGAATTTTTCTATTTTTCGGGGTCTCAAAGAAGTGGCATGGAAACATAATCAGAACTCACTGTGGGACTTCAGGAATGATGGAAGTGAAAAGATAGAAATATAGGGAAATAAAATAGTAGTAGAAGAACCCAGATTCAAAATGAAAAAATGAAAACTTTCAAAGGATGATTCTCGAAGAATCGGGTAAAGTGATCGAGAAAGATCTCTTTTTCTTAGCATTGGTTTAGTGATATCTGGATGAAAAAAACGCCTTCATCAACAAAATGATCGTAGAATCGATCATAGTGATTTGGTATGATGATACTCCTGGGTGACCGATAGCAGAATGTTGGATCATTACGTTCAAACTGTACAAGCTTCTTCCAAAGCATACGGCTTTCTGGATGTAGATGGGTTCTATACAGATGGATCTGATCTATCGTACAATGAAGTACCACATGAGGATATATCGGAATCCAAATATGCCGACACTCATGTAAAGATATCTTCATCCTAGGTCTTCCCGTTCCGTCATCTGGCTTATGATCTTCATGTAGCATTCAGA
>OY728151.1:660464411-660466911 GCA_963277665.1 Viscum album | reverse complement strand
AAAGAGATTCGATTCAGAACGATTATATGTCCAAGGTCCATCCAATAATCAAAAAAGAATTGAAGAGGTTTTCCCTGAATTTGTCGTCAACAAACCATTCAAAAAACCTCGACTTTTTAGAACAGGTCCGAGTAAGATAGCAATGATTCGAAGCACTTATGATTATTATTATTACACGATTTCGGAAACCCAAGGACTCAACAGATGGTATGGATATGTAAAATACAGGATTTCCAATCCTAGCAGGAAAAAAAAGAGGGAAACAGATACTTCAAATGGAAAGTGAGTAAACAGAATTCCATACTCGATCTCATAGAGAAATATCGAATTATGTGGAAAGCCGTATTCGATGAAAGTCGTATGTACGTCTTGGAGGGAGATCTTTCATATCTTTCGAGATCCACCCTACAATATGGAGTAAAAAAGCCAAAATAAGTGTGTACCCTTCCTTATATAAAAGTAAACGGATTCTTGAACCCCCCTTTCACGCTCATGTCACGTCGAGGTACTGCAGAAGAAAAAACTGCAAAATCCGATCCAATTTATCGTAATCGATTAGTTAACATGTTGGTGAATCGTATTCTGAAACATGGAAAAAATCATTGGCTTATCAAATTATCTATCGAGCCGTGAAAAATATTCAACAAAAGATAGAAATAAATCCACTATCTGTTTTACGTCAAGCAATACGTGGAGTCAGTCCCGATGTCGCAATAAAAACAAAACGTGTAGGCGGATCGACGAATCAAGTTCCCCTTGAAATAGGATCCACACAAGGAAAAGCACTTGCCATTCGTTGGTTATTAGAGGCATCCCAAAAACGTCCGGGTAGAAATACGGCTTCCAAATTAAGTTCCGAATTAGTGGATGCTTCCAAAGGGAGTGGCGATGCCATACGCAAAAAATAAGATACTTATCAAAGGGTAGAGGAAAATCGAGCTTTTGCACATTTTCGTTAATCCTGGATCTATTATACATCTCGATCGGAAAAGAATACATAGCTGAATCAAGAATCGTAATTATTAATCCAAACAAACAAACAGGAAACGAAAGAAACATCAAATGGATCAACGAAAAAAAGGAGGGGACTTGATTAAGATTAAGAAGTAGAGTCATCTCATGTCAATACCATGGAATAAGGTTTGATCCCATGATATGGGGATTCTTTAAATATTCCATTCCAATAGAAATCGAAACGATTGGGATTTTTTTGGAGATTGGATGCAGTTACTAATTCACGATCTGGCATGTACAGAATGAAAACTTTATTCTCGATTCTACGATCATTTTGTTGATGAAGGCGTTTTTTTCTTCTCTTCGATGGTTTGATTTTCTCAGAATGTCTCCTCATTTTTGGCCTCATTCTTCTCGATTCAACCTCTGATAAAATGATAAAAAGAGCAGCACCCTAGTTCTATTTCATCTCTTCAAAACATGTTTAGTCATGAGTGAGCATAAAAGGCCATTCAGTCTTATACATACACGAGGAAGGGAATCAAAAAAAAAAAGAATTAACAAGTAATGACTAGACAAAACCAAGCTAAGAGAGCCCCTCACGTAAATGATCTACTTAAGAGCGAACAATTCCATCGAATGGAATGAGATAGGCGCAGCACCAGAGGCCTGCTTTGGACATCTCTCATTCACCACCCTATTCACAACTCTTCTTTGGGCATCATTTATATTGCGAGAAATCGGTTTGAGTCCATCTTTTGATTCAAATCGAAGCAATTGGATGTCTTACTCGGGTATATGAATGACATGACCAATCAATCGAAATACTCCAACACATCAGCACCTTTGTCATATATTCCACCATACATCCAATACGATTCACTTTCAAGATGCCTTGGTGGTGAAATGGTAGACACGCGAGACTCAAAATCTCGTGCTACAGAGCGTGGAGGTTCGAGTCATCTTCAAGGAAAATTCATGGAGAATGCTCGTTCAATGAGCAAGCAGCGGTGGGGATATTCTCTTATTTTAAGTTATTATTCAGTGAAACCAATGATTAGTTCTTGGAGCAGATAGCAACCATTTCAGACATGCGTATTTTTGATTTTCATATGTTACATCTTTCATGGAAATTTTTGGATGTAGTGATCAATAAGAATAACAAAGGCTCTAGTTGTTCGTTGTTCAAGAATTATTGTTTAGGCAGTGAATCCATACATAGTGTTTTGATCGAATTTCAATTCTTCCAGGTTTCATCAACAGTAGCATATTGTTCCATGGAACATAGGTCCAAAATATGGAATAAACAAGTTTTTTCACGACTCTAACCCCCACATTCTGTTCCACTAAATCCCTCTTTCATGGCCACATTTATTTCCGGCTAAGGAATGGAAATATTTCTACTGTTACATGATGAATCCAATTTTCATTTCATTCGGGAAAAGCCATCTTTTTCTCAACAATGTCTTTGTCATTTGATCCAATAGCGTTCCGTTAGATAGGAACAGATTTGATAAATACGGAAAACTCTCGAATGGAGTTGTAT
>OY728151.1:660449411-660459411 GCA_963277665.1 Viscum album | reverse complement strand
CTCAACGCATTGATTTAAACAAAGACTCTGTTTTTTCCTCTTTTCGGATGGTACATCATTCTCAGAACGTTGACTGGGAATCAAACTCATGTTTGAATTGAAATGGAGATACGGATGCAAGTGAATCCCTTCTGAATAATCATCAGATAGATTCATATCTGAAAGAGGTTGACAAGAAGTGCTTTCAAAATGGACGACTCTTGGTCCATCTTTTAGAGGTGTTCCAGAAATGTCTGCAATCGAGTCAACAGCTCTATGAGCAAATGGATCGGTACGAGGAAAATGGAAAGATTTGTACAATCTATTCGTTTCGTCACCACTTTTTGGAAAATCGTTAGGTATGAATATGTATGATACCTGTGACTCGATTGGTGAAATAGTCTCTCTCTCCAAAAAAGCATGTTTTTTACCGACGCACAAAGAAAATGTTTGATTGTGAATGAACAGGATATAGAGGAATTGTCCATACGTCAAATCATCATTATTGATACGGGCCCTTATTTCCACATAAAAAGGGAATCTTTTCTTACAACAATAGAAGCAGAAGTTATGTTGATTCATCAAGAATCGGATTCGATTTTCTTTATAAAAAGAAGATATCAATGAACTTCTATGAAATGGTTTCGCGGGATTCAGCCAATTGTCATGATCGTGGTATATCATTGAGAAGAAATAGGAATCCGTGTTTTCAAAGGATTGACTGCGATTCTTTCGAGTATGGAATAATGATGAGTCAATCATCAACTAACTTTCATCGTACTGTGCTCTCCAAAAAGCAACTACTCTAACCATCTCAACAATAAGGTGCGGCGGAGTTGGAATCTCATTCTAAGGATTCTTGTGGTTCCGGAGGCCAGCTACAGGATAACCAGGAAGGGATAGCTTTCCACCCCTTTTTTCTGCCTGACTCTTTGGTCTTAAGAATGATGATTTTAAGAATGAGTGATTGCCCTTCTCCAACCCTTGTTGCCCAACTGGAGAGTGGACAAATGCGTTCTTATTGAACAGGGTTCTATGGTCGGTCCGTGACCCCACCAAGATGCCGAAGGCGTCCTTGGGGTGATCTCGTAGTTACTACGGGGTGGAGACGAAGGGGTCGGCCCATGGTTTCTTTCCTTTTGCCGCATTTCGCTCAAAGGGTTGAAGGGAGATAGTGCATCAAGCTGTTCGAAAGGGCCCACTTGATCCTCTTCCCCAGGGATCCCATGAGCCCTAGGAGAGCCGCCGACTCCATACCGTCCATGTACGATCCATAATACTAGATCTGACCAACTGCCCATCCTACCTCTACGTTGTTCTTGACAGTCCCTCTTTTTGTCTCAGTAGAGTATTTCAGTGGCATGTTTCGGTCCTTTTCCCCATGACTTAGAAAAAGTGAGCCACTGGTTCAGGTACAAGATACTATCATTCATTACCGCCTGGAGTTAGACATCCAACCCGTAATCGCAATGACCCAATTGCAAGAGCGGAGCTCTACCAACTGAGTTATATCCCCCCGATAAGTGGAGCATGCATGAAGGAGTCATCAGATGATGCTTCTTCTTTACCTGGCGCAGCTGGGCCATCCTGGACTTGAACCAGAGACCTCGCCCGTGAAGTAAATCATCGCACCTATGGTCAAGAATCAATCGATTCCTTTTCGGGAGCGATTCCTCCTTCCCAAACGCAGCATACAACTCTATCCTTGTATTGCGCTCTCCAAGTGTGCTCCCCCTTCTCTTACTCAAGTCTTTGTGAAAGAAGTCCGATGATGAGAAGAGAAAGAAGGCGTAACCTTAAGAGACCCTACTGGCCCAACCCTAGACACTCGAAGATCCTTTTTCAAACCTTCTCCCTTCGAGTCAAGAGATAGAGAAATAGACACATCCCATTCACTGATCGGGGGCGCTCGTAGTGACTGAGAAGAGGGTTGAAGACCCCAAGAAGTAAGTTATTTATACCAAGAATTCTTCTTACGACTAGATCCAATCTCCTGCTAAAGGAAAAAAATAATTTCATTTGATTCCTTTGGATTACGTATCCAGACCCCCCGGAAAAGCATGAAAAAAAGGCTCGAATGGTACGATCCATCTGTCACCCTAGAATGATAAAAGGGGTGATCTCGTAGTTCTTGGTCTGTGAAGATGCGTTTTAGGTGCTCCATTTGATTTTGCCATTGAGGCCGAACCTCAACTGCTCGAGAGATAGCAGCCCATACACTGATAAGGGATGTATGGATTCTCGAGAAGAGAGGAGCTGTGGTCCTCCCGGACCGCCCAGATCCCACGAGTGAAGAGGAAGACTTATTCACATTTCCTTGGGAGGTACTCAAGGAAGATTTGTGCAAAAAGTAGGATACTGCAGAAATATAGCCATCATCCCCCTACCCCCTCATTACGGAACAGAATTCCATACTCGATCTCATAGAGAAATATTCAACAAAAGACAGAAAGAAATCCACTATCTATTTTACGTCAAGCAATACGTGGAGTCAGTCCCGATATCGCAATAAAAACAAAACGTGTAGGCGGATCGACGAATCAAGTTCCCATTGAAATAGGATACACACAAGGAAAAGCACTTGCCATTCGTTGGTTATTAGAGGCATCCCAAAAACGTCCGGGTAGAAATACGGCTTCCAAATTAAGTTCCGAATTAGTGGATGCTGCCAAAGGGAGTGGCGATGCCATATGCAAAAAAGAAGATAATTATCGAAGGGCAGAGGAAAATCGAGCTTTTGCACATTTTCGTTAATCCTGGATCTATTATACATCTCGATCGGAAAAGAATACATAGCTGAATCAAGAATCATAATTATTAATCCAAACAAACGAAAAGGAAACGAAAGAAACATCAAATGGATCAACGAAAAAAAGGAGGGGACTTGATTAAGATTAAGAAGTAGAGTCATCTCATGTCAATACCATGGAATAAGGTTAGATCCCATGATATGGGGATTCTGTAAATATTCCATTCCAATAGAAATCGAAACGATTGGGATTTTTTTTGGAGATTAGATGCAGTTACTAATTCATGATCTGGCATGTACAGAATGAAAACTTCATTCTCGATTCTACGATCATTTTGTTGATGAAGGCGGTTTTTTCTTCTCTTCGATGGTTTGATTTTCCCAGAATGTCTCCTCATTTTTGGCCTCATTCTTCTCGATTCAACCTCTGATAAAATGATAAAAAGAGAAGCACCCTGGTTCTATTTCATCTCTTCAAAACAAGTTTAGTCATGAGTGATCATAAAAGGCCATTCAGTCTTATACATACACGAGGAAGGGAATCAAAAAAAAGAATTAACAAGTAATGACTAGACAAAACCAAGCAAAGAGAGCCCCTCACGTAAATGATCTACTTAAGAGCGAACAATTCCATCGAATGGAATGAGATAGGTGCAGCACCACAGGCCTGCTTTTGACATCTCTCATTCACCACCCTATTCACCACTCTTCTTTGGGCATCATTTATATTGCGAGAAATCGGTTTGAGTCCATCTTTTGATTCAAATCGAAGCAATTGGATGTCTTACTCAGGAATATGAATGACATGACCAATCAATCGAAATACTCCAACACATCAGCACCTTTGTCATATATTCCACCATACATCCAATACGATTCACTTTCAAGATGCCTCGGTGGTGAAATGGTAGACACGCGAGACTCAAAATCTCGTGCTACAGAGCGTGGAGGTTCGAGTCCTCTTAAAGGCAAATTCATGGAGAATGCTCGTTCAATGAGCAAGCAGCGGTGGGGATCTTCTCTTATTTTAAGTTATTATTCAGTGAAACCAATGATTAGTTCTTGGAGCAGATAGCAACCATTTCAGACATGCGTATTTTTGATTTTCATATGTTACATCTTTCATGGAAATTTTTTGATGTAGTGATCAATAAGAATAACAAAGGCTCTAGTTGTTCGCTGTTCAAGAATTATTGTTTAGGCAGTGAATCCATACATAGTGTTTTGATCGAATTTCAATTCTTCCATGTTTCATCAATAGTAGCATATTGTTCCATGGAACATAGGTCCAAAATATAGAATAAACAAGTTTTTTCACGACTCTAACCCCCACATTCTGTTCCACTGAATCCCTCTTTCATGGCCACATTTATTTCCGGCTAAGGAATGGAAATATTTCTACTGTTACATGATGAATCCAATTTTCATTTCATCCGGGAAAAGCCATCTTTTTCTCAACAATGTCTTTGTCATTTGATCCAATAGCGTTCCGTTAGATAGGAACAGATTTGATAAATACGGAAAACTCTCGAATGGAGTTGTATTCGAACGGAAAGATCCATTTGATAATGAAAGATTGGTTCTAAGAAATCTCTGGTGATTGATCAGCAATTCGAAGAGATTTTCTTGCGTATTCTTGATAAACCAGCGTTTATATATAGATGTAGGAGGATCTGTTTGGGAAGTAAGAAGTACCTTTGACATCTCTTCATCTGCAAAGAATTCTCGATGTGAAAACACGGAGACAAAGGGCGGATCTTTGAATAGGAAAAAGAGTGGATCTGCGGGGTCCCAAAAGGGGCTTATTCGAAAAAACCCTTGTTCTTTGGAAGCTCTATCTCGTGTCTGGTACTGCATGGTTCCACTCTGCAAGAACTCCAAATCATTCTCTGGAAGCTCATCCTCTTCTTCATAAATGATCCGCTTGCCCCGAAATTTGGCCCCCTCATAGTGAAATCCCAATGAATTGGGTTCGATACAATCTAATAGAAAGCCCCCAGGGTGCCATATTCTAGGAGCCCAAAAAATTTGATTGCATGAATCCTCCTCTATTATCTGTTGTGGGTCGAGGGCTCCTTGCCCTTCTTCAAACTCCGATTCGTATTTTTCATAGAGAAATCTCTGATCAAAGATAGAACAAGATCCATTTTGCATATCGAAGAGGTTCCTCAGTTCGGGCCGAAGCAATGTCACTCCTCGATCATTATCAAACGGACTGTAATCTTTTTATGTCCGTGAGGATCCCGTCAGAGCGCCTTCTATTTCTAATAATAGGCCATGAACTAGATCAGAATCATTCTCAACGAGTCCATAAGTAGTGATCCCATTTATTTCATCGGGTCCAGGTAGAGACCAAAGATCTTGAGCGACCCATCCGGCAGAACAACTCAAAAGATAAAGAAGTATCGTCAATTTCTTCATGCTCGTTCCAAGTTCGAAGTAAAATTTGTACAAATAAGAACCCCCTTCGTTACATGATTCCTTCATATACATATAGATAGAATATATTTGAATAGGGCAATGACTTAGAAGTACATTTTGTGCAATAGCCCTTCCTATCTGATAGAAAAGGATTCCATGATCCTGAACCGATCTGACATGGGATCGCAAATACCAAGTTTGTCTATGAAGAGCGGATCTCATTGTATTACAGTCTATAATTGATTTATTCTGTGTAATACGAATCGATAGGGCCTCATTGGTAAGTGCTACAAGATCTAGTGCATTGGAACCCATGGTGATGGACCCAAATCCATTTGTATGGAACATTTGATTTTCAAAGTAAAACCCCCTAGTATATGTTAGAGTGAAAAAGTGCTTTCGTTGTTGTGGAATAAGAAGCCTTCGTATCTTAATGAATGTATTTAAATGATTCGGAGCTATTAGAGTGGGATCCACATTTTGGGGTTTATGAGTCGAAGCAATAATGACATTTTTTCTAGTAAAACTTCTTTCAAAATCCCTAGAGAGAAAGTTCACTAATAGACCGAGGGATAAGGAATTCGACTAATTCACATCCAGATCATGAATGTTTGGAATCCATATTATGCAAGGAGACATTGCTTTTGCTAATTCGAATTGAAGGGTGATATAAAATCGGTCTATTTCCGGCATCATATCCATAGTTAGCGCATTCATCATAGTAAGCAGATCCAGCTCCGTCTCAAGATCCATATCGTCATCACTCTCCATATCGTCATCACTCTCCATATCGTCATCACTCTCATCCATAAGAAAACCATTTTTTTTATCCAGGAACTTGTTCAGAAATACCGTAAGAAAAGGAACATAGGAGTTTGTAGCTAGGTATTTGACCCAATAAGATCGTCCAGTTCCTATAGAACCTATCACTAATATACCCCTAGAGGGGGATGATAGGGCTGCTAAGCGGAGCAAAAAGGGTTTTCCATGAGATGGGAAATGAAAACGATTAGCCCCACATGAGTTTTTTTGTGAATAAGTGATTGTCTGATAATGAGCAAGGAATATCCATCTTTCTGCTAAACAGGATGTATGAAACTCATAATTCATGAGATACTTATTATGAATGTCAACTAAGTATCGTAAATAAATTGCTCCTGGTTGTTCAATGATTTGATAACCAGAGTCATTCTTTGATAAATGATCACAATGAGTCAGACTCCATAGAATTTGATCAATCCTTTTTTCTATCGTTAAGGTGGAGAATTGAACCAATAATTCTCTTTCTTCATCATCCATCGAATCACTTTTGGCGAGCCAGGATTCTATTTTATCATCCATCCAATCACCGTTCAAGTTTTTTTTTATCAATGAATAGAGATCTCTACTTGTATGACTTAGATCTCTCGTATTTCTCGAAAAAGTGATTCGATGGATGGGATTTGGTATGATGATACTTATGATGAGATCGATGATATTGATGAGATGGATATTCCAATCTTTCTTAGAGCATTTGACCCCATAAGTGGGACCACCCAAAAACATGTTGCCGACAGAAGAACCCCGTATTCTTTCTTTTAAAGAATCTCCTAATTTTTCTAGAACAACTAGAACCATTTTTTTGAACCTGAAAGAATTCAGTTCAGATGTAGGATACCTATCCAGAAGTTTTTGCAACTCCATCATCAATGATGGAATCATCAAAGATTTGACCTTTTCGAACTCTGTCTGTAACTCAGAGGATCGGGAAACAAAGAGAAGATGTGTACGAATGAGATATCCAGCAACAAAAATAAGGATAAGGATGGAATAGAGGAACTCCCGAACATTTGGCGATCTCAGATGTATCGATATCGGTGACTCATTCTTTCGATGAATCATTTCTTCGGACAGAAGATTATGTAAACACTGACTCGAAATCTCACTTATCAGATTCTGTTGTGGAGGACACAATTTTTTCTGAAGAATCATTCGCCATGATATATCTGATCCATGAATCATATCATGAAAAATGGATACAAATTGTTGACTGCTACTTCGTATCGGCAATAGGTCTGAAAAAGGATCTAAAAATATCAAATACAGATATTTATACCCTGTCGAAGTAAGGAACCATGGCATATATGTTTGGAATAGATTCCATTTTGAGAGAGTTGAAAAAGAACTTTCCCATGGAAAGGTTCTATCCTTCTGCCCTTTCTCAACATATTGATTTAAACAAAGACTCTGTTTTTTCCTCTTTTCGGATGGTACATCTTTCTCAGAACGTTGACTGGGAATCAAACTCATGTTTGAATTGAAATGGAGATACGGATGCAAGTGAATCCCTTCTGAATAATCATCAGATAGATTCATATCTGAAAGAGGTTGACAAGAAGTGCTTTCAAAATGGACGACTCTTGGTCCATCTTTTAGAGGTGTTCCAGAAATGTCTGCAATCGAGTCAATAGCTCTACGAGCGAATGGATCGGTACGAGGAAAATGGAAAGATTTGTACAATCTATTCGTTTCGTCACCACTTTTTGGAAAATCGTTAGGTATGAATATGTATGATACATGTGACTCGATTGGTGAAATAGTCTCTCTCTCCAAAAAAGCAGGTTTTTTACCGACGCACAAAGAAAATGTTTGATTGTGAATGAACAGGATATAGAGGAATTGTCCATACGTCAAATCATCATTATTGATACGGGCCCTTCTTTCCACATAAAAAGGGATTCTTTTCTTACAACAATAGAAGCAGAAGTTATGTTGATTCATCAAGAATCGGATTCGATTTTCTTTATATAAAGAAGATATCAATGAACTTCTATGAAATGGTTTCGCGGGATTCAGCCAATTGTCTTGATCGTGGTATATCATTGAGAAGAAATAGGAATCCGTGTTTTCAAATGATTGACTGCGATTCTTTCGAGTATGGAATAATGATGAGTCAATCATCAACTTTGGTATCTTATTGAACAAAAAAGGTGATCTTCTTCCTCCATGGATCAATAATTTAGATTTTTGGGAAGTATCATGATCATCCATGAAGGGTTTCAATTGTTTCAAATGAACGATTTGAAGACCTATTGATTCTAACAACGGATTGCAGAGTTCATTCGGACCATTTTCATAGATGTGGATCTCGGACCTATGAATGGGGATATTCCCAAAACTCACAAAGAAAAAAGGAAGTGAGTTAGACAAGAGAATCCACTTGGACAAAAGAAGTGACTTGGACAAATCTTTTTTGTCGATAACCCCACCACCATCCATCGAATATCGTATACGTAAGCGATCGAACACTACTATCCAACGGCTCTTCTGCTCGGAAACGAAATGTTCCTGGAATTGATTGCTCCCATTGGACCATTTGTATCTATATGCATTAGGATCCCGATTCATGGATCTCTCGATTCGATCAATAAAAAAAAGAGGATCGAACCATTTCTTTTGACTCTTTTTCAAATTCGATAAATGTTGGTTGATCGTATATTTCATTATAGATCTTTGATTCAGAGTCTCATTTCTTATTGGATCCCTTTGAATTCCATATTCAAAGTAGTGATCGGATATTAAAAAGAATCGATTCCATAAATTTATTATGTACCCTTCGGTGCTATTATAGATTTGAATCATCAGATTTCGGATCAAGATATATGGATTGACTATCTCCATTATGTTGTTGCTAGCAAATACCACTCTTTTTGGTTTTGGATCTTCCAAATTCCCGCTGGAGATCCTTACCCATTTTTTTCTGATCCTTCGATCAAAAGATTCATTCTCTTCCTAAAAAAGAATAGGAAGTATCACCCATAAAGATTTATTTTTTGATTCATCCCTGTAGAATACCTCATTCAAGAATTTTTGATCCAATCCGTAGGAATCAATCGAAAAGGCAAATCCCTTATGATACACTAGATCCGGTGAGAGAGTGAATAGATCTGCCATTTGAAATTTCTCTTCTGATTCAAAATCATGGCGGTACGTGTATCCCCCCCTTTTCCTGTCATGAAATAGATGAAATAAATCCAAAAATGGATTGTTGTTCAAGAATGAAATCTGATCACTTTCCATATCCGGTTCATCCTTCGGAACCATATCACATCCCGGATCTGATGAAATAGGATGCATTGAGACGGTATTTTGGTTATACGTAATGATCTTGATACTCATTTCTTTCTTTTCCGATCGCCTGGAAGGGAGAAAAAAAACATCTTGTTGTTTCTTCAAAAATTCTCTAGTGGACCTCTCAGTAGGATTCGAACCCAGATGAAGTTTTGACCATCTGTCAGAGAAAAAAGAACGAATGGATCTTGTAGGATTCCCAATACATTCTTCAATTTCTTCCGGAAGCAGATGAAAATTCATCTGCTGCTTCTCACGTTCCGTGGTGAATAGCCGGGACATGGAGGAAAATCCAGAAAGGCATTTCGGGAATCGGTCTGATTCTATCTCTGTTCGTTCCGTTTTCAGAAAGGAAGGATCCCAGAGAATCAATCTTTCTTTTAGTTGTTGAATCTCTCTTTGATTGATCAATGTGTGATATTCCGACGAATCCTCAGGACTAATGATTGAATCCAAAAAAGGATCTCTTGATTCAGAAGATCCTTTCCATTGGCTAGATCTTGTGGGATCGCATGGAATATTGGACAATACATTTCGTACCTTGCTAAAAAACCGATCCTTATTTACCAACCCATTGTCTAACCATCGATTCTCTCTTGATACGTTCCTCAACAAATCTGATTCGTGCGGATTCTTCCCCCAACTCACGAAGAGATCTTGACGGAATTGCCAAATATAAAATTGAACACAATTTTGCAAAGAAATCACCCACTTTTTTCTCGAGAAGAGATGGGATAATAC
>OY728151.1:660441911-660444411 GCA_963277665.1 Viscum album | reverse complement strand
TCCCGTGGAAAGGTTCTATCCTTCTGCCCTTTCTCAACGCATTGATTTAAACAAAGACTCTGTTTTTTCCTCTTTTCGGATGGTACATCTTTCTCAGAACGTTGACTGGGAATCAAACTCATGTTTGAATTGAAATGGAGATACGGATGCAAGTGAATCCCTTCTGAATAATCATCAGATAGATTCATATCTGAAAGAGGTTGACAAGAAGTGCTTTCAAAATGGACGACTCTTGGTCCATCTTTTAGAGGTGTTCCAGAAATGTCTGCAATCGAGTCAATAGATCTACGAGCGAATGGATCGGTACGAGGAAAATGGAAAGATTTGTACAATCTATTCGTTTCATCACCACTTTTTGGAAAATCGTTAGGCATGAATATGTATGATACCTATGACTCGATTGGTGAAATAGTCTCTCTCTCCAAAAAAGCATGTTTTTTACCGACGCACAAAGAAAATGTTTGATTGTGAATGAACAGGATATAGAGGAATTGTCCATACGTCAAATCATCATTATTGATACGGGCCCTTCTTTCCACATAAAAAGGGAATCTTTTCTTACAACAATAGAAGCAGAAGTTATGTTGATTCATCAAGAATCGGATTCGATTTGCTTTATAAAAGGAAGATATCAATGGACTTCTATGAAATGGTTTCGCGTGATTCAGCCAATTGCCTTGATCGTGGTATATCATTGAGAAGAAATAGGAATTCGTGTTTTCAAAGGATTGACTGTGATTCTTTCGAGTATGGAATAATGATGAGTCAATCATCAACTTTGGTATCTTATTGAACAAAAAAGGTGATCTTCTTCCTCCATGGATCAATAATTTAGATTTTTGGGAAGTATCATGATCATCCATGAAGGGTTTCAATTGTTTCAAATGAACGATTTGAAGACCTATTGATTCTAACAACGGATTGCAGAGTTCATTCGGACCTTTTTCATAGATGTGGATCTCGGACCTATGAATGGGGATATTCCCAAAACTCACAAAGAAAAAAGGAAGTGAGTTAGACAAGAGAATCCACTTGGACAAAAGAAGTGACTTGGACAAATCTTTTTTGTTGATAACCCCACCACCATGCATGAAATATCGTATACGTAAGCGATCGAACACTACTATCCAACGGCTCTTCTGCTCGGAAACGAAATGTTCCTGGAATTGATTGCTCCCATTGGACCATTTGTATCTATATGCATTAGGATCCCGATTCATGGATCTCTCGATTCGATCAATAAAAAAAAGAGGATCGAACCATTTCTTTTGACTCTTTTTCAAATTCGATAAATGTTGGTTGATCGTATATTTCATTATAGATCTATGATTCAGAGTCTCATTTCCTATTGGATCCCTTTGAATTCCATATTCAAAGTAGCGATCAGATATTAAAAAGAATCGATTCCATAAATTTATTATGTACCCTTCGGTGCTATTATAGATTTGAATCATCAGATTTCGGATCAAGATATATGGATTGACTATCTCCATTATGTTGTTGCTAGCAAATACCACTCTTTTTGGTTTTGGATCTTCCAAATTCCCACTGGAGATCCTTACCCATTTTTTTCTGATCCTTCGATCAAAAGATTCATTCTCTTCATAAAAAAGAATAGGAAGTATCACCCATAAAGATTTATTTTTTGATTCATCCCTGTAGAATACCTCATTCAAGAATTTTTGATCCAATCCGTAGGAATCAATCGAAAAGGCAAATCCCTTATGATACACTAGATCCGGTGATAGAGTGAATAGATCTACCATTTGAAATATCTCATCTGATTCAAAATCATGGCGGTACGTGTATCCCCCCCTTTTCCGGTCATGAAATAGATGAAATAAATCCAAAAATGGATTGTTGTTCAAGAATGAAATCTGATCACTTTCCATATCCGGTTCATCCTTCGGAACCATATCACATCCCGGATCTGATGAAATAGGATGCATTGAGACGGTATTTTGGTTATACGTAATGATATTGATACTCATTTCTTTCTTTTCCGATCGCCTGGAAGGGAGAAAAGAAACATCTTGTTGTTTCTTCAACAATTCTCTAGTGGACCTCTCAGTAGGATTCGAACCCAGATGAAGTTCTGACCATCTTTCAGAGAAAAAAGAACGAATGGATCTTGTAGGATTCCCAATACATTCTTCAATTTCTTCCGGAAGCAGATGAAAATTCATCTGCTACTTCTCACGTTCCATGGTGAATAGCCGGGACATGGAGGAAAATCTAGAAAGGCACTTCAGGAATCGGTCTGATTCTATCTCTGTTCGTTCCATTTTCAGAAAGGAAGGATCCCAGAGAATTGATCTTTCTTTTAGTTGTTGAATCTCTCTTTGATTGATCAATGTGTGATATTCCGACGAATCCTCAGGACTAATGATTGAATCCAAAAAAGGATCTCTGGATTCAGAAGATCCTTTTCATTGGCTGGATCTTGTGGAATCGCATGGAATATTGGACAATACATTCCGTACCTTGCTAAAAAACCGAT
>OY728151.1:660416911-660424411 GCA_963277665.1 Viscum album | reverse complement strand
CCGTAGACGTAGAACAAAGTATGATTCATTTTTCGGATCGACATGAGAGTCCAACTACATTGTTTTTTGATGAAAGAGGTAAACCTATTTGCTTTTATCATGGTACCTTGGAACCCCTATTCTCCTCGGTCCAGTCCACAGAGACAAAAAATGTAGGACCCCAACATCATCACGGAAGAAAGGACTCACTGAGCCGGAATCACTCACTAATACTAATATAAAATACTATAAAATACTATAACATAGAAAAAACATAGAAAAATTTTTCTTTTCTGTATAATGATCCTCCGTTGCTACCGCGAGCTTTAGCAATTGATCGGATTCTATAGAGTTCGCTTCAACACAACATAGGTCCTCGAAAGGATCTCGGAGACCCACCAAAGTACGAAAGCCAGGATCTTTCAGAAAATGGATTCCTATTTGAAGAATGATGCATAACCGCATGGATAAGCTCACACTAACCCGTCCATGGGATCCTATTCGGTTTTTTCCTTGGGAGGTACTCAAGGAAGGAATTGGAATGTAAACATATCGATTCATACAGAAGAAGGTGCTCTATTGATTTTCAAACGCTGTACCTATGGGATAGGGATAGGGATAGAGAAGATGAAGAGAAAAAAACCGAGGATTTCACATAAAAGATATAGTATTTTGATCGAAAAATCAATCTGATTGATTTCTACCCTTCGCTCAATGATAAGAAAATGGGTCAAGGAAATCACTATGGGACTTCAGGAATGATGGAAGGGAAAAGATAGAAATATAGGGAAATAAAATAGTAGTAGAAGAACCCAGATTCAAAATGAAAAAATGAAAACTTTCAAAGGATGATTCTCGAAGAATCGGGTAAAGTGATCGAGAAAGATCTCTTTTTTCTTATTATTTATAAGATCGTGATTGGATCCGCATATGTTTGGTAAAAAGAAGAATCTTATCCTTTGAGAATAAAAATGGAAAGTGTTCCATTGGAACATGAAAACGTGACTGAGTGGGTCATATACTTACTCGGGACTGAGTAAGGGAGATTCCCAAATGCGGAAAAGGATCCTATGACTTTGAAAGAATTGAATGATGAGCCGTATGAGGTGAAAATATCATGTACGGTTCTGTAGAGTGGCAGTCAGGGTGAACTATCTGTCAACTTTTCCACTATCACCCCCAAAAAACCAAACTCTGCCCTACGTAAAGTTGCCAGAGTACGATTAACCTCCGGATTTGAAATCACTGCTTATATACCTGGTATTGGCCATAATTTACAAGAACATTCTGTAGTCTTAGTAAGAGGGGGAAGGGTTAAGGATTTACCCGGCGTGAGATATCACATTGTTCGAGGAACCCTAGATGCTGTCGGAGTCAAGGATCGTCAACAAGGGTGTTCTAGTGCATTGTATATTCTTATCCAATACTTGTATCATTTGATGATGCCATGTGAACAAACATGTGAAGTGTATGGCTAACCCCCCCTATCATCCTCCTCTAGGGGTATATTAGTGATAGGTTCTATAGGTATTCTGTACCTACCCACATGTGTCGGTTTCGGGTGGTGAATGAGAGATGTCTAATATGATGAGTCACTGCTTCACACCCAAAAAGATTGGAATATCCATCTCATCAATATCATCGATCTCATCATAAGTATCATCATACCAAATCCCATCCATCGAATCACTTTTTCGAGAAATACGAGAGATCTAAGTCATACAAGTAAAGATCTTTATTCATTGATAAGAAAAAAAACTTGAACGGTGATTGGATGGATGATAAAATAGAATCCTGGCTCGCGAACAGTGATTCGATGGATGATGAAGAAAGAGAATTATTGGTTCAATTCTCCACCTTAACGATAGAAAAAAGGATTGATCAAATTCTATGGAATCTGACTCATCGTGATCATTTATCAAAGAATGACTCTGGTTATCAAATCATTGAACAACCAGGAGCAATTTATTTACGATACTTAGTTGACATTCATAATAAGTATCTCATGAATTATGAGTTTCATACATCCTATTTAGCAGAAAGACGGATATTCCTTGCTCATTATCAGACAATCACTTATTCACAAAAAACCTCATGTGGGGATAATCGTTTTCATTTCCCATCTCATGGAAAACCCTTTTCGCTCCGCTTAGTAGCCCTATCATCCCCCTCTAGGGGTATATTAGTGATAGGTTCTATAGGAACTGGACGATCCTATTGGGTCAAATACCTAGCTACAAACTCCTATGTTCCTTTTCTTACGGTATTTCTGAACAAGTTCCTGGATAAAAAAAATGGTTTTCTTATGGATGAGAGTGATGACGATATGGAGAGTGATGACGATATGGAGAGTGATGATGATATGGATCTTGAGACAGAGCTGGATCTGCTTACTATGATGAATGCGCTAACTGTGGATATGATGCCGGAAATAGACCGATTTTATATCACCCTTCAATTCGAATTAGCAAAAGCAATGTCTCCTTGCATAATATGGATTCCAAACATTCATGATCTGGATGTGAATGAGTCGAATTCCTTATCCCTCGGTCTATTAGTGAACTTTCTCTCCAGGGATTTTGAAAGAAGTTTTACTAGAAAAAATTTCGTTATTGCTTCGACTCATAAACCCAAAAAAGTGGATCCCGCTCTAATAGCTCCGAATCATTTAAATACATTCATTAAGATACGAAGGGTTAAGGATTTACCCGGCGTGAGATATCACATTGTTCGAGGAACCCTAGATGCTGTCGTAGTCAAGGATCGTCAACAAGGGCGTTCTAGTGCGTTGTATATTCTTATCCAATACTTGTATCATTTGATGATGCCATGTGAACAAACATGTGAAGTGTATGGCTAACCCAATCACGAAGTTTTCGTAAGGGGATAAGAAGGCTACCATGATGAGACAAAAGATATTCTTTCTAAAGAGATTCGATTCGGAACGATTATATGTCCAAGGTCCATCCAATAATCAAAAAAAATTGAAGAGGTTTTTCCTGACATTGTCGTCAACAAACCACTCGAAAAACCTCGACTTTTTAGAACAGGTCCGAGTAAAATAGCAATGATTCGAAGCACTTATGATTATTATTATTACACGATTTCAGAAACCCAAGGACTCAACAGATGGTATGGATATGTAAAATACAGGATTTCCAATCCTAGCAGGAAAAAAAAGAGGGAAACGGATACTCCAAATGGAAAGTGAGTAAACAGAATTCCATACTCGATCTCATAGAGAAATATCGAATTCTATGGAAAGCCGTATTCGATGAAAGTCGTATGTATGTCTTGGAGGGAGATCTTTCATATCTTTCGAGATCCACCCTACAATATGGAGTAAGAAAGCCAAAATAAGTGTGTACCCTTCCTTATATATAAATAAACGGATTCTTGAACCCCCCTTTCACGCTCATGTCACGTCGAGGTACTGCAGAAGAAAAAACTGCAAAATCCGATCCAATTTATCGTAATCGATTAGTTAACATGTTGGTGAACCGTATTCTGAAACACGGAAAAAAATCATTGGCTTATCAAATTATCTATCGAGCCGTGAAAAATATTCAACAAAAGACAGAAAGAAATCCACTATCTGTTTTACGTCAAGCAATGCGTGGAGTCAGTCCCGATATCGCAATAAAAACAAAACGTGTAGGCGGATCGACGAATCAAGTTCCCATTGAAATAGTATCCACACAAGGAAAAGCACTTGCCATTCGTTGGTTATTAGAGGCATCCCAAAAACGTCCGGGTAGAAATACGGCTTCCAAATTAAGTTCCGAATTAGTGGATGCTGCCAAAGGGAGTGGCGATGCCATACGCAAAAAAGAAGATACTTATCGAAGGGCAGAGGAAAATCGAGCTTTTGCACATTTTCGTTAATCCTGGATCTATTATACATCATGATCGGAAAAGAATACATAGCTGAATCAAGAATCGTAATTATTAATCCAAACAAACGAAAAGGAAACGAAAGAAACATCAAATGGATCAACGAAAAAAAGGAGGGGACTTGATTAAGATTAAGAAGTAGAGTCATCTCATGTCAATACCATGGAATAAGGGTTGATCCCATGATATGGGGATTCTGTAAATATTCCATTCCAATAGAAATCAAAATGATTGGGATTTTTTTGGAGATTGGATGCAGTTACTAATTCACGATCTGGCATGTACAGAATGAAAACTTCATTCTCGATTCTACGATCATTTTGTTGATGAAGGTGTTTTTTTCTTCTCTTCGATGGTTTGATTTTCCCAGAATGTCTCCTCATTTTTGGCCTCATTCTTCTCGATTCAACCTCTGATAAAATGATAAAAAGAGCAGCACCCTGGTTCTATTTCATCTCTTCAAAACAAGTTTAGTCATGAGTGAGCATAAAAGGCCATTCAGTCTTATACATACACGAGGAAGGGAATCAAAAAAAAAAAGAATTAACAAGTAATGACTAGACAAAACCAAGCAAAGAGAGCCCCTCACGTAAATGATCTACTTAAGAGCGAACAATTCCATCGAATGGAATGAGATAGGCGCAGCACCACAGGCCTGCTTTTGACATCTCTCATTCACCACCCTATTCACCACTCTTCTTTGGGCATCATTTATATTGCGAGAAATCGGTTTGAGTCCATCTTTTGATTCAAATCGAAGCAATTGGATGTCTTACTCGGTTATATGAATGACATGACCAATCAATCGAAATACTCCAACACATCAACACCTTTGTCATATATTCCACCATATATCCAATACGATTCACTTTCAAGATGCCTTGGTGGTGAAATGGTAGACACGCGAGACTCAAAATCTCGTGCTACAGAGCGTGGAGGTTCGAGTCCTCTTCAAGGCAAATTCATGGAGAATGCTCGTTCAATGAGCAAGCAGCAGTGGGGATCTTCTCTTATTTTAAGTTATTATTCAGTGAAACCAATGATTAGTTCTTGGAGCAGATAGCAACCATTTCAGACATGCGTATTTTTGATTTTCATATGTTACATCTTTCATGGAAATTTTTGGATGTAGTGATCAATAAGAATAACAAAGGCTCTAGTTGTTCGCTGTTCAAGAATTATTGTTTAGGCATTGAATCCATACATAGTGTTTTGATTGAATTTCAATTCTTCCATGTTTCATCAACAGTAGCATATTGTTCCATGGAACATAGGTCCAAAATATGGAATAAACAAGTTTTTTCACGACTCTAACCCCCACATTTTGTTCCACTGAATCCCTCTTTCATGGCCACATTTATTTCCGGCTAAGGAATGGAAATATTTCGACTGTTACATGATGAATCCAATTTTCATTTCATCCGGGAAAAGACATCTTTTTCTCAACAATGTCTTTGTCATTTGATCCAATAGCGTTCCGTTAGATAGGAACAGATTTGATAAATACGGAAAACTCTCGAATGGAGTTGTATTCGAACGGAAAGATCCATTTGATAATGAACGATTGGTTCTAAGCAATCTCTGGCGATTGATCAGCAATTCGAAGAGATTTTCTTGCATATTCTTGATAAACCAGCATTTATATATAGATGTAGGAGGATCTGTTTGGGAAGTAAGAAGTACCTTTGACATCTCTTCATCTACAAAGAATTCTCGATGTGAAAACACAGAGACAAAGGGCGGATCATTGAATTGGAAAAAGAGTGGATCTGCGGGGTCCCAAAAGGGGCTTATTCGAAAAAACCCTTGTTCTTTGGAAGCTCTATCTCGTGTCTGGTACTGCATGGTTCCACTCTGCAAGAACTCCAAATCATTCTCTGGAAGCTCATCCTCTTCTTCATAAATGATCCGCTTGCCCCGAAATTTGGCCCCCTCATAGTGAAATCCCAATGAATTGGGTTCGATACAATCTAATAGAAAGCCCCCAGGGTGCCATATTCTAGGAGCCCAAAAAATTTGATTGCATGAATCCTCCTCTATTATCTGTTGTGGGTCGAGGGCTCCTTCCCCTTCTTCAAACTCTGATTCGTATTTTTCATAGAGAAATCTCTGATCAACGATAGAACAAGATCCATTTTGCATATCGAAGAGGTTACTCAGTTCGGGCCGAAGTAATGTCACTCCTTAATCATTATCAAACGGACTGTAATCTTTTTCTGTCCGTGAGGATCCCGTCAGGGCGCCTTCTATTTCTAATAATAGGCCATGAACTAGATCAGAATCATTCTCAATGAGTCCAGAAGAAGTGATCCCATTTATTTCATCAGGTCCGGGTAGAGACCAAAGATCTTGAGCGACCCATCCGGCAGAACAACTCAAAAGATAAAGAAGTATTGTCAATTTCTTCATGCTCGTTCCAAGTTCGAAGTAAAATTTGTACAAATAAGAACCCCCTTCGTTACATGATTCATTCATATACATATAGATAGAAGATATTTGAATATGGCAATGACTTAGAAGTACATTTTGTGCAACAGCCCTTCCTATCTGATAGAAAAGGATTCCATGATCCTGAACCGATCTGACCTGGGATCGCAAATACCAAGTTTGTCTATGAAGAGCGGATCTCATTGTATTACAGTCTATAATTGATTTATTCTGTGTAATACGAATCGATAGGGCCTCATTGGTAAGTGCTACAAGATCTAGTGCATTGGAACCCATGGTGATGGACCCAAATCCATTTGTATGGAACATTTGATTTTCAAAGTAAAACGCCATAGTAAATGTTAGAGTGAAAAAGTGCTTTCGTTGTTGTGGAATAAGAAGCCTTCGTATCTTAATGAATGTATTTAAATGATTCAGAGCTATTAGAGCGAGATCCACTTTTTGGGGTTTATGAGTCGAAGCAATAATGACATTTTTTCTAGTAAAACTTCTTTCAAAATACCTGGAGAGAAAGTTCACTAATAGACCAAGGGATAAGGAATTCGACTCATTCACATCCAGATCATGAATGTTTGGAATCCATATTATGCAAGGAGACATTGCTTTTGCTAATTCGAATTGAAGGGTGATATAAAATCGGTCTATTTCCGGCATCATATCCATAGTTAGCGCATTCATCATAGTAAGCAGATCCAGCTCCGTCTCAAGATCCATATCGTCATCATTCTCCATATCGTCATCACTCTCCATATCGTCATCACTCTCATCCATAAGAAAACCATTTTTTTTATCCAGGAACTTGTTCAAAAATACCGTAAGAAAAAGAACATAGGAGTTTGTAGCTAGGTATTTGACCCAATAGGATCGTCCAGTTCCTATAGAACCTATCACTAATATACCCCTAGAGGGGGATGATAGGGCTGCTAAGCGGAGCGAAAAGGGTTTTCCATGAGATGGGAAATGAAAACGATTAGCCCCACATGAGGTTTTTTGTGAATAAGTGATTGTCTGATAATGAGCAAGGAATATCTGTCTTTCTGCTAAACGGGATGTATGAAACTCATAATTCATGAGATACTTATTTTGAATGTCAACTAAGTATCGTAAATAAATTGCTCCTGGTTGTTCAATGATTTGATAACCAGAGTCATTCTTTGATAAATGATCACGATGAGTCAG
>OY728151.1:660406911-660411911 GCA_963277665.1 Viscum album | reverse complement strand
TCTCGGTTCAAGTCCGAGTGGTGGCATAGATGATTTTTTAAAAAATAGGTAAAATAGAAATAGAAAGAATACAAAACCTTATTTAATTTTTTTTTTATTTTATATGATTCTTTTTTCTATTCTCGAACAATTATTAAATAATATCTCCTTTTCAATTATTTCAATTCTAATTACAATTTATTTGATAAATTATTTGGTCGATGAAAGAGAACTATATAATTCGTCAGACACTGCTTCAAAAGAAGTAAGTTATTTATACCAAATATCGGTTGAAGTGGATTCTTTTTTTGGATCAAAACCCCTTCCCAAACTATACAAGCTTCTTCCAAAGCATACGTCTTTCTGGATGTAGATGGGTTCTATACAGATGGATCTGATCTATCGTACAATGAAGTACCACGTGAGGATATATCGGAATCCAAATCTGCCGACACTCATGTAAAGATATCTTCATCCTAGGTCTTCCCGTTCCGTCATCTGGCTTATGTTCTTCATGTAGCATTCAGACCGAATGACTCTATGAAATTACGTCGATACTTCTATATTATGTATGAGTAACGTAGGAGACATATCTATCTTTTTCCCCGGGGGAATCTTTTTTAGAATTCCCACTGCTATCCATTCGCCTCTGACCATCAAATGAAATGTGAATAAGTCTTCCTCCTCTCTTTGAAACAAGGGGGTGCTTCCGGTTTTTTCGGTGCTTGAAACTTTTGTCTTCTCCCTATTACTATCATCTCTAGAGTCAATAATTGGATATTATGTGGAACTACTGATCTCAATCACTTGCTGCCGTGACTCTTCAGTTTTCTGTTGAGGTATATCCTGTATAGGTACTCCAAAATTGGATAAGTGATCGATTTCTAGGTTTCTTCGTCTTAAACCTAATTGGTTACTTCCAATTACATAAATCAATAATTCAAACCGCACTCAAAGGTAGGGCATTTCCCATTTTTATAGGAACTTCTATACCAGAAACAATGGTATCTCCAATTATATCCCCTCTGGGATGTAAAATATATCTCTTCTCACCATCCCCATAGTGTATGAGACAAATGTATGCATTTCGATTAGGGTCGTATTCTATGGTTACTATTCTACCAAATATGTCTTTTTCATTCTGTCGAAAATCGATTTTACGGTAGAGACGCTTATGAACTCCCCCCCTATGCCCTGAGGTAATGATTCCTCTGGCATTATGACCTTTACCACAACGGTACTTTCCATAGATCAAATTCGTTCGTGGATTGGATTTCACTTGACTGTCTACAGCTCCATTACGTGTTTTCGGGGTAGAAGTTTTGTGTAAATGTATCACCATGCTTATTCTTATTTCAGTTCTTTTCGTTTTCTCTAAGAGGTGGAATAGAATGACCCGGTTGAAGCGTAATGATCATACGTCTGTAATGCATTGTATGTCCCATACTAGTCGTAGGTCCCACTCTTCTAACCTTTCCTGGGAGTCGATAACTATTCATAGCTATCACCTTGACACCAAAGAATAGTTCGACCCAATGCTTGATTTATGTCCTAGTGGATCCTGATTCGACATTAGAAGTATATTGATTCTTTTTCCCCAATAACAGAATACTTTTGTCTGTAAATACTGCATCGATTCCATCCATAAATCTATTTTATATTCCCTATGATTTCTAGTCTCAATAATAATGCTAGTTCTTACAATTCATATATATTATTTATATAAATAAATATATACCAAATAAATATATACCCATTCGTTATGTATGATGATTCCATTGATACAGAGCCAATTCCAATATAGAAATGGGAGGGTCCGATTGGCGTGCATCCAGTAGGAATTGAACCTACGAATTTTTCAATTATGAGTTGGGCGCTTTCACCATTCAGCCATGGATGCTTAGCGGGAATCCTCGTACATGGATGATAACCAAATTCCAATGGAAATGAAATATTTATGATCAATCAATGCAATTTCGGAGGAATCCTTGAAACGACATCCATTCAAATCCTGGGTTTTCGAATTGAGAGAGATATTGAGAGAGATCAATCATTCTCACTATTTCTTAGATTCATGGACCCAATTCCATTTAGTGGGATCTTTCATTCACATTTTTTCCACCAAGAACACTTTATAAAACTACTCTTTGACCCCCGAATTTGGAGTATCCTACTTTTTGCACGCAATTCACAGGGTTCGACCAGCAATCGCACGATCAAGGGTGTTGTACTCTTTGTAGTAGCGGTCCTTATATATCGTATTAACAATCGAAATATGGTCGAAAGAAAAAATATCTATTTGAGAGGGCTTATTCCTACTATAACTATGAATTCCATTGGACCCAGTCAAAATAGAAAAGTCACATTAGTTTAGGGATAATCAGGCTCGAACTGATGACTTCCACCACGTCAAGGTTACACTCTACCACTGAGTTATATCCCTTCCCTGCCCCATCGATAAATAGAACTGACTCATCCTATTGATGAAAGGGTCGATCAAGTGTCACTCAAACGGGCCTTCTTTTCGTTTTCGTAAAAGTGCGAGACCGAAAAGAATATAATATAGGATTCAATTGTCAATGTTTACTATCTTATCTCAATCAAATTGGATTGACTACGGATTCAAACCATAGCACATGGATTGTTTACCGTACGATTTTTCCGATCTAAATCAAGCTTCTTCATGAAGAAGATTTGGGTCAGCATTCTACGGGTCGGAGAATCACCCGACTCGGTATTCTTCTCAAATCCATAGAGGAAGCAGAACCAAGTCATACGGATCATCATCCCTTCTTGCGCCAAATATCTCTTACCATTTCCGAAGGAATTGGAGATCCCCTTATCCTCATTTCCATTCAAAAGTTCTGATTATGTTTCCATGCCCCTTCTTTGAGACCCCGAAAAATAGAAAAATTCCTTTCTATATTAGGAACACATAAAATATGAGTGACTACAAAAAGGATAAGAACCCCCCCTTCACTACTTGTTTTCTGAATTTTATAGTAATAGAAATACATGTCCTACCGAGACAGAATTTGTAATTAGCTATCCTCTTGCCTAGCAGGCAAAGATGGACCTTCGTAGACGTAGAAAAAAGTATGATTCATTATTCGGATCGACATGAGAGTCTAACTACATTGTTTTTTGATGAAAGAGGTTAACCTATTTGCTTTTATCATGGTACCTTGGAACCCCTATTCTCCTCGGTCCAGTCCACAGAGACAAAAAATGTAGGACCCCAACATCATCACGGAAGAAAGGACTCACTGAGCCGGAATCACTCACTAATACTAATATAAAATACTATAAAATACTATAACATAGAAAAAACATAGAAAAAATTTTCTTTTCTATATAATGATCCTCCGTTGCTACCGCGAGCTTTAGCAATTGATCGGATTCTATAGAGTTCGCTTCAACACAACATAGGTCCTCGAAAGGATCTCAGAGACCCACCAAAGCACGAAAGCCAGGATCTTTCAGAAAATGGATTCCTATTTGAAGAATGATGCATAACCGCATGGATAAGCTCACACTAACCCATCCATGGGATCCTATTCGGTTTTTTCCTTGGGAGGTACTCAAGGAAGGAATTGGAATGTAAACATATCGATTCATACAGAAGAAGGTGCTCTATTGATTTTCAAACGCTGTACCTATGGGATAGGGATAGGGATAGAGAAGATGAAGAGAAAAAAACCGAGGATTTCACATAAAAGATATAGTATTTTGATCGAAAAATCAATCTGATTGATTTCTACCCTTCGCTCAATGATAAGAAAATGGGTCAAGGAAATCACTACGGGACATCAGGAATGATGGAAGGGAAAAGATAGAAAGATAGGGAAATAAAATAGTAGTAGAAGAACCCAGATTCAAAATGAAAAAATGAAAACTTTCAAAGGATGATTCTCGAAGAATCGGGTAAAGTGATCGAGAAAGATCTCTTTTTCTTATTATTTATAAGATCATGATTGGATCCGCATATGTTTGGTAAAAAGAAGAATCTTATACTTTGAGAATAAAAATGGAATGTGTTCCATTGGAACATGAAAACGTGACTGAATGGGTCCTATACTTACTCGGGACGGAGTAAGGGAGATTCCCAAACGCAGAAAAGGATCCTATGACTTCGAAAGAATTGAATGAGGAGCCGTATGAGGTGAAAATATCATGTACGGTTCTGTAGAGTGGCAGTCAGGGTGACCTATCTGTCAACTTTTCCACTATCACCCCCAAAAAACCAAACTCTGCCCTACGTAAAGTTGCCAAAGTACGATTAACCTCCGGATTTGAAATCACTGCTTATATACCTGGTATTGGCCATAATTTACAAGAACATTCTGTAGTCTTAGTAAGAGGGGAAGGGTTAAGGATTTACCCGGCGTGAGATATCACATTGTTCGAGGAACCCTAGATGCTGTCGGAGTCAAGGATCGTCAACAAGGGCGTTCTAGTGCGTTGTATATTCTTATCCAATACTTGTATCATTTGATGATGCCATGTGAACAAACATGTGAAGTGTATGGCTAACCCAATCACGAAGGTTTCGTAAGGGGATAAGCAGTCTACCATGATGAGACAAAAGATATTCTTTCTAAAGAGATTCGATTCGGAACGATTATATGTCCAAGGTCCATCCAATAATCAAAAAAGAATTGAAGAGGTTTTCCCCGAATTTGTCGTCAACAAACCATTCGAAAAACCTCAACTTTTTAGAACAGGTCCTAGTAAAATAGCAATGATTCGAAGCACTTTTGATTATTATTATTACACGATTTCGGAAACCCAAGGACTCAACAGATGGTATGGATATGTAAAATACAGGATTTCCAATCCTAGAAGGAAAAAAAAGAGGGAAACGGATACTCCAAATGGAATGTGAGTAAACAGAATTCCATACTCGATCTCATAGAGAAATATCGAATTCTGTGGAAAGTAGTATTCGATGAAAGTCGTATGTACGGCTTGGAGGGAGATCTTTCATATATTTCGAGATCCACCCTACAATATGGAGTAAA
>OY728151.1:660391911-660401911 GCA_963277665.1 Viscum album | reverse complement strand
GATAAGAACCCCCCCTTCACTACTTGTTTTCTGAATTTTATAGTAATGGAAATACATGTCCTACCGAGACAGAATTTGTAATTAGCTATCCTCTTGCCTAGCAGGCAAAGATGGACCTTCGTAGACGTAGAAAAAAGTATGATTCATTATTCGGATCGACATGAGAGTCCAACTACATTGTTTTTTGATGAAAGAGGTAAACCTATTTGCTTTTATCATGGTACCTTGGAACCCCTATTCTCCTCGGTCCAGTCCACAGAGACAAAAAATGTAGGACCCCAACATCATCACAGAAGAAAGGACTCACTGAGCCGGAATCACTCACTAATACTAATATAAAATACTATAAAATACTATAACATAGAAAAAACATAGAAAAAATTTTCTTTTCTGTATAATGATCCTCCGTTGCTACCGCGAGCTTTAGCAATTGATCGGATTCTATAGAGTTCGCTTCAACACAACATAGGTCCTCGAAAGGATCTCGGAGACCCACCAAAGCACGAAAGCCAGGATCTTTCAGAAAATAGATTCCTATTTGAAGAATGATGCATAACCGCATGGATAAGCTCACACTAACCCGTCCATGGGATCCTATTCGGTTTTTTCCTTGGGAGGTACTCAAGGAAGGAATTGGAATGTAAACATATCGATTCATACAGAAGAAGGTGCTCTATTGATTTTCAAACGCTGTACCTATGGGATAGGGATAGGAATAGAGAAGATGAAGAGAAAAAATACGAGGATTTCACATAAAAGATATAGTATTTTGATCGAAAAATCAATCTGATTGATTTCTACCCTTCGCTCAATGATAAGAAAATGGGTCAAGGAAATCACTATGGGACTTCAGGAATGATGGAAGGGAAAAGATAGAAAGATAGGGAAATAAAATAGTAGTAGAAGAACCCAGATTCAAAATGAAAAAATGAAAACATTCAAAGGATGATTCTCGAAGAATCGGGTAAAGTGATCGAGAAAGATCTCTTTTTCTTATTATTTATAAGATCGTGATTGGATCCGCATATGTTTGGTAAAAAGAAGAATCTTATCCTTTGAGAATAAAAATGGAAAGTGTTCCATTGGAACATGAAAACGTGACTGAATGGGTCCTATACTTACTCGGGACGGAGTAAGGGAGATTCCCAAACGCGGAAAAGGATCCTATGACTTCGAAAGAATTGAATGAGGAGCCGTATGAGGTGAAAATATCATGTACGGTTCTGTAGAGTGGCAGTTAGGGTGACCTATCTGTCAACTTTTCCACTATCACCCCCAAAAAACCAAACTCTGCCCTACGTAAAGTTCCCAGGGTACGATTAACCTCCGGATTTGAAATCACTGCTTATATACCTGGTATTGGCCATAATTTACAAGAACATTATGTAGTCTTAGTAAGAGGGGGAAGGGTTAAGGATTTACCCGGCGTGAGATATCACATTGTTCGAGGAACCCTAGATGTTGTCGGAGTCAAGGATCGTCAACAAGGGCGTTCTAGTGCATTGTATATTCTTATCCAATACTTGTATCATTTGATGATGCCATGCGAACAAACATGTGAAGTGTATGGCTAACCCCCCCTATCATCCCCCTCTAGGGGTATTTTAGTGATAGGTTCTATAGGTATTCTCTACCTACCCACATGTGTCGGTTTCGGGTGGTGAATGAGAGATGTCTAATAGGATGAGTCACTGCTTCACACCCAAAAAGATTGGAATATCCATCTCATCAATATCATCGATCTCATCATAAGTATCATCATACCAAATCCCATCCATCGAATCACCTTTTTGAGAAATACGAGAGATCTAAGTCATACAAGTAAAGATATCTATTCATTGATATGAAAAAAAAACTTGAACGGTGATTGGATGGATGATAAAATAGAATCCTGGCTCGTGAACAGTGATTCGATGGATGATGAAGAAAGAGAATTATTGGTTCAACTCTCCACCTTAATGATAGAAAAAAGGATTGATCAAATTCTATGGAGTCTGACTCATCGTGATCATTTATCAAAGAATGACTCTGGTTATCAAATCATTGAACAACCAGGAGCAATTTATTTACGATACGTAGTTGACATTCATAATAAGTATCTCATGAATTATGAGTTTCATACATCCTGTTTAGCAGAAAGACGGATATTCCTTGCTCATTATCAGACAATCACCTATTCACAAAAAACCTCATGTGGGGCTAATCGTTTTCATTTCCCATCTCATGGAAAACCCTTTTCGCTCCACTTAGCAGCCCTATCATCCCCCTCTAGGGGTATATTAGTGATAGGTTCTATAGGAACTGGACGATCCTATTGGGTCAAATACCTAGCTACAAACTCCTATGTTCCTTTTCTTACGGTATTTCTGAACAAGTTCCTGGATAAAAAAAATGGTTTTCTTATGGATGAGAGTGATGACGATATGGAGAGTGATGACGATATGGAGAGTGATGACGATATGGATCTTGAGACGGAGCTGGATCTGCTTACTATGATGAATGCGCTAACTATGGATATGATGCCAGAAATAGACCGATTTTATATCACCCTTCAATTCGAATTAGCAAAAGCAATGTCTCCTTGCATAATATGGATTCCAAACATTCATGATCTGGATGTGAATGAGTCGAATTCCTTATCCCTTGGTCTATTAGTGAACTTTCTTTCCAGGGATTTTGAAAGAAGTTTTACTAGAAAAAATGTCGTTATTGCTTTGACTCATAAACCCCAAAAAGTGGATCCCGCTCTAATAGCTCCGAATCATTTAAATACATTCATTAAGATACGAAGGGTTAAGGATTTACCCAGCGTGAGATATCACATTGTTCGAGGAACCCTAGATGCTGTCGGAGTCAAGGATCGTCAACAAGGGCGTTCTAGTGTGTTGTATATTCTTATCCAATACTTGTATCATTTGATGATGCCATGTGAACAAACATGTGAAGTGTATGGCTAACCCAATCACGAAGGTTTCGTAAGGGGATAAGCAGGCTACCATGATGAGACAAAAGATATTCTTTCTAAAGAGATTCGATTCGGAACGATTATATGTCCAAGGTTCATCCAATAATCAAAAAAGAATTGAAGAGGTTTTCCCTGACTTTGTCGTCAACAAACCATTCGAAAAACCTCGAATTTTTAGAACAGGTCCGAGTAAAATAGCAATGATTCGAAGCACTTATGATTATTATTATTACACGATTTCGGAAACCCAAGGACACAACAGATGGTATGGATATGTAAAATACAGGATTTCCAATCCTAGCAGGAAGAAAAAAAGAGGGAAACGGATACTCCAAATGGAAAGTGAGTAAACAGAATTCCATACTCGATCTCATGGAGAAATATCGAATTCTATGGAAAGCCGTATTCGATGAAAGTCGTATGTACGGCTTGGAGGGAGATGTTTCATATCTTTCGAGATCCACCCTACAATATGGAGTAAAAAAGCCAAAATAAGTGTGTACCCTTCCTTATATATAAATAAACGGATTCTTGAACCCCCCTTTCACGCTCATGTCACGTCGAGGTACTGCAGAAGAAAAAACTGCAAAATCCGATCCAATTTATCGTAATCGATTAGTTAACATGTTGGTGAACTGTATTCTGAAACACGGAAAAAAATCATTGGCTTATCAAATTATCTATCGAGCCGTGAAAAATATTCAACAAAAGACAGAAATAAATCCACTATATGTTTTACGTCAAGCAATACGTGGAGTCAGTCCCGATATCGCAATAACAACAAAACGTGTAGGCGGATCGACGAATCAAGTTCCCATTGAAATAGGTTCCACACAAGGAAAAGCACTTGCCATTCGTTGGTTATTAGAGGCATCCCAAAAACGTCCGGGTAGAAATACGGCTTCCAAATTAAGTTCCGAATTAGTGGATGCTGCCAAAGGAAGTGGCGATGCCATACGCAAAAAAGAAGACACTTATCGAAGGGCAGAGGCAAATCGAGCTTTTGCACATTTTCGTTAATCCTGGATCTATTATACATCTCGATCGGAAAAGAATACATAGCTGAATCAAGAATCATAATTATTAATCCAAACAAACGAAAAGGAAACGAAAGAAACATCAAATGGATCAAGGAAAAAAAGGAGGGGACTTGATTAAGATTTAGAAGTAGAGTCATCTCATGTCAATACCATGGAATAAGGTTTGATCCCATGATATGGGGATTCTGTAAATATTCCATTCCAATAGAAATCGAAACGATTGGGATTTTTTTGGAGATTGGATGCAGTTACTAATTCACGATCTGTCATGTACATAATGAAAACTTCATTCTCGATTCTACGATCATTTTGTTGATGAAGGCGTTTTTTCTTCTCTTCGATGGTTTGATTTTCCCAGAATGTCTCCTCATTTTTGGCCTCATTCTTCTCGATTCAACCTCTGATAAAATGATAAAAAGAGCAGCACCCTGGTTCTATTTCATCTCTTCAAAACAAGTTTATTCATGAGTGAGCATAAAAGGCCATTCAGTCTTATACATACACGAGGAAGGGAATCAAAAAAAAAGAATTAACAAGTAATGACTAGACAAAACCAAGCAAAGAGAGCCCCTCACGTAAATGATCTACTTAAGAGCGAACAATTCCATCGAATGGAATGAGATAGGCGCAGCACCACAGGCCTGCTTTTGACATCTCTCATTCACCACCCTATTCACCACTCTTCTTTGGGCATCATTTATATTGCGAGAAATCGGTTTGAGTCCATCTTTTGATTCAAATCGAAGCAATTGGATATCTTACACGGGTATATGAATGACATGACCAATCAATCGAAATACTCCAACACATCAGCACCTTTTTCATATATTCCACCATATATCCAATACGATTCACTTTCAAGATGCCTTGGTGGTGAAATGGTAGACACGCGAGACTCAAAATCTCGTGCTACAGAGCGTGGAGGTTCGAGTCCTCTTCAAGGCAAATTCATGGAGAATGCTCGTTCAATGAGCAAGCAGCAGTGGGGATCTTCTCTTATTTTAAGTTATTATTCAGTGAAACCAATGATTAGTTCTTGGAGCAGATAGCAACCATTTCAGACATGCGTATTTTTGATTTTCATATGTTACATCTTTCATGGAAATTTTTGGATGTAGTGATCAATAAGAATAACAAAGGCTCTAGTTGTTCGCTGTTCAAGAATTATTGTTTAGGCAGTGAATCCATACATAGTGTTTTGATCGAATTTCAATTCTTCCATGTTTCATCAACAGTAGCATATTGTTCCATGGAACATAGGTCCAAAATATGGAATAAACAAGTTTTTTCACGACTCTAACCCCCACATTCTGTTCCACTGAATCCCTCTTTCATGGCCACATTTATTTCCGGATAAGGAATGGAAATATTTCTACGGTTACATGATGAATCCAATTTTCATTTCATCCGGGAAAAGCCATCTTTTTCTCAACAATGTCTTTGTCATTTGATCCAATAGCGTTCCGTTAGATAGGAACAGATTTGATAAATACGGAAAACTCTCGAATGGAGTTGTATTCGAACGGAAAGATCCATTTGATAATGAACGATTGGTTCTAAGCAATCTCTGGCGATTGATCAGCAGTTCGAAGAAAATTTCTTGCATATTCTTGATAAACCAGCGTTTATATATAGATGTAGGAGGATCTGTTTGGGAAGTAAGAAGTACCTTTGACATCTCTTCATCTGCAAAGAATTCTCGATGTGAAAACACAGAGACAAAGGGCGGATCATTGAATAGGAAAAAGAGTGGATCTGCGGGGTCCCAAAAGGGGCTTATTCGAAAAAACCCTTGTTCTTTGGAAGCTCTATCTCGTGTCTGGTACTGCATGGTTCCACTCTGCAAGAACTCCAAATAATTCTCTGGAAGCTCATCCTCTTCTTCATAAATGATCCGCTTGCCCCGAAATTTGGCCCCCTCATAGTGAAATCCCAATGAATTGGGTTCGATACAATCTAATAGAAAGCCCCCAGGGTGCCATATTCTAGGAGCCCAAAAAATTTGATTGCATGAATCCTCCTCTATTATCTGTTGTGGGTCGAGGGATCCTTCCCCTTCTTCAAACTCCAATTCGTATTTTTCATAGAAAAATCTCTGATCAACGATAGAACAAGATCCATTTTGCATATCGAAGAGGTTCCTCAGTTCGGGCCGAAGCAATGTCACTCCTTAATCATTATCAAACGGACTGTAATCTTTTTCTGTCCGTGAGGATCCCGTCATAGCGCCTTCTATTTCTAATAATAGGCCATGAACTAGATCAGAATCATTCTCAACGAGTCCATACGAAGTGATCCCATTTATTTCATCAGGTCCGGGTAGAGACCAAAGATCTTGAGCGACCCATCCGGCAGAACAACTCAAAAGATAAAGAAGTATCTTCAATTTCTTCATGCTCGTTCCAAGTTCGAAGTAAAATTTGTACAAATAAGAACCCCCTTCGTTACATGATTCCTTCATATACATATAGATAGAAGATATTTGAATAGGGCATTGACTTAGAAGTACATTTTGTGCAACATCCCTTCCTATCTGATAGAAAAGGATTCCATGATCCTGAACTGATCTGACCTGGGATCGCAAATACCAAGTTTGTCTATGAAGAGCGGATCTCATTGTATTACAGTCTATAATTGATTTATTCTGTTTAATAAGAATCGATAGGGCCTCATTGGTAAGTGCTACAAGATCTAGTGCATTACAACCCATGGTGATGGACCCCAATCCATTTGTATGGAACATTTGATTTTCAAAGTAAAACCCCATAGTATATGTTAGAGTGAAAAAGTGCTTTCGTTGTTGTGGAATAAGAAGCCTTCGTATCTTAATGAGTGTATTTAAATGATTCAGAGCTATTAGAGTGGGATCCACTTTTTGGGGTTTATGAGTCGAAGCAATAATGAAATTTTTTCTAGTAAAACTTCTTTCAAAATCCCTGGAGAGAAAGTTCACTAATAGACCGAGGGATAAGGAATTCGACTCATTCACATCCAGATCATGAATGTTTGGAATCCATATTATGCAAGGAGACATTGCTTTTGCTAATTCGAATTGAAGGGTGATATAAAATCGGTCTATTTCCGGCATCATATCCATAGTTAGCGCATTCATCATAGTAAGCAGATCCAGCTCCGTCTCAAGATCCATATCGTCATCACTCTCCATATCGTCATCACTCTCCATATCATCATAACTCTCATCCATAAGAAAACCATTTTTTTTATCCAGGAACTTGTTCAGAAATACCGTAAGAAAAGGAACATAGGAGTTTGTAGCTAGGTATTTGACCCAATAGGATCGTCCAGTTCCTATAGAACCTATCACTAATATACCCCTAGAGGGGGATGATAGGGCTGCTAAGCGGAGCGAAAATGGTTTTCCATGAGATGGGAAATGAAAACGATTAGCCCCATATGAGGTTTTTTGTGAATAAGCGATTGTCTGATAATGAGCAAGGAATATCCGTCTTTCTGCTAAACAGGATGTATGAAACTCATAATTCATGAGATACTTATTATGAATGTCAACTAAGTATCGTAAATAAATTGCTCCTGGTTGTTCAATGATTTTATAACCAGAGTCATTCTTTGATAAATGATCACGATGACTCAGACTCCATAGAATTCGATCAATCCTTTTTTCTATCGTTAAGGTGGAGAATTGAACCAATAATTCTCTTTCTTCATCATCCATCGAATCACTGTTCACGAGCCAGGATTCTATTTTATCATCCATCCAATCACCGTTCAAGTTTTTTTTTCTAATCAATGAATAGAGATCTTTACTTGTATGACTTAGATCTCTCGTATTTCTCGAAAAAGCGATTCGGTGGATGGGATTTGGTATGATGATGCCTATGATGAGATCGATGATATTGATGAGATGGATATTCCAATCTTTTTGGGTGTGAAGCAGTGACTCATCCTATTAGACATCTCTCATTCACCACCCGAAACCGACACATGTGGGTAGGTAGAGAATACCTATATAACCTATCACTAATATACCCCTAGAGGGGGATGATAGGGGGGGGTTAGCCATACACTTCACATGTTTGTTCACATGGCATCATCAAATGATACAAGTATTGGATAAGAATATACAAAGCACTAGAACGCCCTTGTTGACGATCGTTGACTCCGACAGCATCTAGGGTTCCTCGAACAATGTGATATCTCACGCCGGGTAAATCCTTAACCCTTCCCCCTCTTACTAAGACTACAGAATGTTCTTGTAAATTATGGCCAATACCAGGTATATAAGCAGTGATTTCAAATCCGGAGGTTAATCATACTCTGGCAACTTTACGTAGGACAGAGTTTGGTTTTTTGGGGGTGATAGTGGAAAAGTTGACAGATAGGTCACCTCGACTGCCACTCTATAGAACCGTACATGATATTTTCACCTCATACGGCTCCTCATTCAATTCTTTCGAAGTCATAGGATCCTTTTCCGCATTTGGGAATCTCCCTTACTCCGTCCCGAGTAAGTATAGGACCCATTCAGTCACGTTTTCATGTTCCAATGGAACACTTTCCATTTTTATTCTCAAAGGATAAGATTCTTCTTTTTACCAAACATATGCGGATCCAATCACGATCTTATAAATAATAAGAAAAACAGATCTTTCTCGATCACTTTACCAGATTCTTCGAGAATCATCCTTTGAAAGTTTTCATTTTTTCATTTTGAATCTGGGTTCTTCTACTACTATTTTATTTCCCAATCTTTCTATATTTTCCCTTCCATCATTCCTGAAGTCCCATAGTGATTTCCTTGACCCATTTTCTTATCATTGAGCGAAGGGTAGAAATCAATCAGATTGATTTATCGATCAAAATACTATATCTTTTATGTGAAATCCTCGGTTTTTTTCTCTTCATCTTCTCTATCCCTATCCCTATCCGATAGGTACAGCGTTTGAAAATCAATAGAGCACCTTCTTTTGTATGAATCGATATGTTTACATTCCAATTCCTTCCTTGAGTACCTCCCAAGGAAAAAACCGAATAGGATCCCATGGACGGGTTAGTGTGAGATTATCCATGCGGTTATGCATCATTCTTCAAATAGGAATCCATTTTCTGAAAGATCTTGGCTTTTGTGCTTTGGTGGGTCTCCGAGATCCTTTCGAGGACCTATGTTGTGTTGAAGCGAACTCTATAGAATCCGATCAATTGCTAAAGCTCGTGGTAGCAACGGAGGATCATTATACAGAAAAGAAAATTTTTTCTATGTTTTCTCTATGTTATAGTATTTTATAGTATTTTATATTAGTATTAGTGAGTGATTCCGGCTCAGTGAGTCCTTTCTTCCGTGATGATGTTGGGGTCCTACATTTTTTGTCTCTGTGGACTGGACCGAGGAGAATAGGGGTTCCAAGGTACCATGATAAAAGCAAATAGGTTTACCTCTTTCATCAAAAAACAATGTAGTTGGACTCTCATGTCGATCCGAATAATGAATCATACTTTGTTCTACGTCTACGGAGGTCCATCTTTGCCTGCTAGGCAAGAGGATAGCTAATTACAAATTCTGTCTCGGTAGAAAATGTATTTCTATTACTATAAAATTCAGAAAACAAGTAGTGAAGGGGGGGGGGGTTCTTATCCTTTTTGTAGTCACTCATATTTTATGTGTTCCTAATATAGAGAGGAATTTTTCTATTTTTCGGGGTCTCAAAGAAGGGGCATGGAAACATAATCAGAACTCTTGAATGGAAATGGGGATAAGGGGATCTCTAGTTCCTTCGGAAATGGTAAGAGATATTTGGCGCAAGAAGGGATGATGATCTGTATGACTTGGTTCTGCTTCCTCTATGGATTTGAGAAGAATACCGAGTCGGGTGATTCTCCGACCCGTAGAATGCTGACCCAAATCTTCTTCATGAAGATGCTTGATTTAGATCGGAAAAATCGTACGGTAAACCATCCATGTGCTATGGTTCGAATCCGTAGTCAATCCAATTTGATTGAGATAAGATAGTAAACGTTG
>OY728151.1:660381911-660386911 GCA_963277665.1 Viscum album | reverse complement strand
CTTCCACCACGTCAAGGTGACACTCTACCACTGAGTTATATCCCTTCCCTGCCCCATCGATAAATAGAACTGACTCATCCTATTGATGAAAGGGTCGATCAAGTGTCACTCAAACGGGCCTTCTTTTCGTTTTCGTAAAAGTGCGAGAACGAAAAGAATATAATATAGGATTCAATTGTCAATGTTTACTATCTTATCTCAATCAAATTGGATTGACTACGAATTCGAACCATAGCACATGGATGGTTTACCGTACGATTTTTCCGATCTAAATCAAGCTTCTTCATGAAGAAGATTTGGGTCAGCATTCTACTGGTCGGAGAATCACCCGACTCGGTATTCTTCTCAAATCCATAGAGGAAGCAGAACCAAGTCATACAGATCATCATCCCTTCTTGCGCCAAATAGAAAGTTACTTCAGGAAGTTATGCACGGGCATCTTGTATTGTTGAATAGAGCCCCTACTCTGCATAGATTAGGCATACAGGCTTTCCAACCCATTTTAGTGGAAGGACGTGCTATTTGTTTACATCCTTTAGTTTGTAAGGGATTCAATGCCGATTTTGATGGGGATCAAATGGCTGTTCATGTACCTTTATCTTTAGAAGCTCAAGCAGAGGCTCGTTTACTTATGTTTTCTCATATAAATCTCTTGTCCCCAGCAATAGGTGATCCCATTTCCGTATCAACTCAAGATATGCTTATTGGACTCTATGTATTGACGATTGCAAGCCGAGGTATTTTTGCAAATCGATATAGTAGTCAATGTAATTGCAGAAACATTAAAAATGAAATAATTGACGATCATCATTATGAGACATGTACAAAAACCCTTTTTTCTAATTCTTATGATGTCATTGGAGCTTTTCGGCAGAAAAAAATCCATTTTGATAGTATTTTGGGGCTTCGGTGGCGACTAGATCAACGCGTTATTGCTTCAAGAGAAGTTCCCATCGAAGTTCATTATGAATCTTTGGGTATCTATCATGAAATTCATGAGTACTATCTAAAAAAAGAAATGTTCAAGAAACTCTTTGTATATACATTCGAACCACGGTTGGTCATATTTATCTTTATCGAGAAATAGAAGAAGCCATACAAGGCTTTTCTCGGGCCTGTTCATATGGTACCTAATCTAGATATTTATCTAACTTTTTCTATGATGCTACCGGTGAGAATTCGTGTCTATCCGGTTCAAAAACTAGGATCATAATTCCTTACTTTTTACTTTATTTACTACGCGAATCAAGATCGAGAAAAGGAAGTTTTCCAATCACTAACTAAAATCATTGTGAAATCCTACTCATCCGTAGAAGGGAGTGATTATGTCAGAATGGGGTGCCCCTTTGGTCTTTCACAATAAAAAAATAGATGGAACTGCCATGAAACGGCTAATTAGCAGATTCATAGAGCATTTTGGAATGGCATATACATCACACATCCAGGATCAAGTGAAGACTCTGGGTTTCCAGCAAGCTACTGCAATATCTATTTCATTAGGAACAGAAGATATTTTAACAATACCATCGAAGGGATGGGTAGTCCAAGATGCTGAAAAACAAAGTTTCAGTTTGGAAAAACACCATCATTATTGGAATATACACGCACTCGAAAAATTACGTCAATATATTGAGATATGGTATGCAACAAGTGATTTTTTGCGACAAGAAATGAATCCTAATTTTAGGATGAGTGATCCTTTTAATCCCGTCCATATAATGTCTTTTTCGGGAGCTAGAAGAAATGCATCTCAGGTACACCAATTAGTCAGTATGAGAGTATTAATATCGGATCCACAAGGACAAATGATTGATTTACCCATTCAAAGAAATTTACGCGAAGGACTTTCTGTAACAGAATATATCATTTCTTGCTATGGAGCCCGAAAAGGAGTTGTGGATATAGCTGTACGAACATCAGATGCTGGCTATCTCACGCGCAGACTTGTGGAAGTAGTTCAAAACATGGTAGTACGTAGAACAGATTGTGGTACCATACAAGGTATTTCTTTGAGTCCCCGAAAAGGGATGCCGGAAATCAATTTTATCCAAACATCCATTGGTCGTATATTAGCAGATGATATCTATATGGATCAACGATGTATTGCCACTCGAAATCAAGATATTGGGATGAAACTTTTATATCGATTCATAACCTTTAGAGTAAAATCCATATCTCTTCGAAACCCCTTTACTTGTAGGGGTATTTCATGGATCTGTAGATTATGTTATGGCCGGAGTACTACTCATGGCGACCTGGTCGACTTAGGAGAAGCTGTGGGTATTCTTGCAGGTCAATCTATTGGAGAGCCGGGGACTCAACTAACATTACGAACTTTTCATACCGGTGGAGTATTCACGGGGGATACTGCAGAACATGTAATACGAGCCTCCTCTAATGGAAAAATAACATTCAAAGAGGATTGGATTCATCCCACACGTACACGTCATGGATATCCTGCTTTTGTATGTTACATCAACTTCTATGTACATATTGAGAGTCAAGAAGATATGACGACACATAACGTTAAGATTCCGCCTAAAATATTTCTTTTCGTTCAAAATGATCAATATGTCAAATCAGAACAGGCGATTGCTGAAATTCGCGCGGGAACATCGACTTTGAATTTGAAAGAGAGGGTTCAAAAACATATCTATTCTGACTCCGAGGGAGAAATGCATTGGAGTACTGATGTGTACCATGCACCTGAATTTACATATAGTGATGTTCATCTATTACCAAAAACAAGTCATTTATGGATATTATCAGGAAGTCCGTTGAACATAGACTTGGATCTCTATAAGGATCAAGATAAAATGAAGGTTTCTTCTCGTTCTGTCGAACAAGGATCTCTTTTGAACCTTCCATTTACTAATGATAATGATCAAGTTAGAAACAAATTATTTCGTTCGGATTTTTCTGGTAAAAATGAAGACAGGACTGATTATTCAGAACTCAATAGAATCATATGCATGGATCGTTGTAATCTTCCTGTCATTCTACACAAAAATTCTGATTTATTGTCAAAGAGGCGACGAAAGAGATTCATCATTCCGTTCCAATGGATTATAGAAGGTGATAAAGAACTAATCCCCTCTCGTGTATCTTGATTGATATACCTATCAATGGTATTTGCTGTAGAAAAAGTATTCTTTCTTATTTCGATGATCCTCAATACAAAATAAAAAGTTTGGTCATTACTAAATATGGGATAGAGGTGCATTCAATTGTTAAAAAAAGAAAATTTTGAGATTGAGTATCGAAGAGTCCAAAAATTTAGTCCAAAGTACCAAAAGAAAGTAGATCAATTTTTTTTCATTCCTGAGGAAGTGCATCTATTACCTGGATATTCTTCCATAATGGTACAGAACAATAGTCTCATTGGAGTCGATACACGAATCACTTTGAATACAAGAAGCCGGTCAGGTGGATGGGTCCGAGTGGATAGAAAAAAAGGATTGAACTTCAAATATTTTCTGGAGAGATCCATTTTCCTGGAGAGAAAGATACGATATGCTACCACAGCGGCATTTTGATACCACCAGGTGGAGGAATGGGAAAAAATTCCAAGGAATTCAAAAAACTGAAAAATTGGATCTATGTCCAACGGATTACACCTACAAAAAAAGTTTTTTTTGATGAATTAGTAAGAGCATTTATTTATATTATATACGTTATGTACTATTTATAGATGAAATATATTTATAATACATCTCATATATTTATAATACATCTCATATATTTATATATATCTCATATAAATCATATAAATATATAATATAAAAACTATTTCATATATTTATAATATATTGAATCTATTCATATATTATTTATATTTAGATAGTGATGAATAGTGATGAGAATTCCATTGGGGAAATAAGGATAATCCCCATAAAAAATATTATAAACACAATGATTCAATTATAAAAATGTTGATTGATTCATAACTAGGATTATAATCATATTATTACTTCTTTGGAGTACAAAAAACTTTTTGAATTTCCAGTTGCTATCGATTTAGCTAATGAAAAATCTTTTATCGACATTCTGTAGATCTTTTTTTTCCAAATATTTTTTCAAATATTTTTTTTTAAATTGAAGTTCGTTTTTTTGGAACTGTCGTTCTATTATAGTTAATGATTAAGATTAGATAGAGGAATGTGAAAGGCATCTATTGTATTGCTTATGCTTATATTCATAAATAAAGAAGATAATATTTTATTCTCTAGTAGAAAATATTGATAAATCATCACAAACCTCCCTTTTCTATGTACAATTTATGGATTATTATATATGATTATTATATATGATGATTTTCAGCTTCTATTAATGAATATCTATTCTATATGGTATATTAAGAAAGAAATAGAGCCCACTTTCTTATTTGGCTAGATACACTCTCAAAGAAGTGGCATGGAAGAATTGAAATTCGATCAAAACACTATGTATGGATTCACTGCCTAAACAATAATTCTTGAACAACGAACAACTAGAGATAGAAAAGGATTCCATGATCCTGAACTAATCTGACCTGGGATCGCAAATACCAAGTTTTTTAATGGGAACCGTTCATATTCGACTGTATTTCATACGGCTTTCCTTGGTTCATTGCTATTTCAGCATCCTATATGGTATATTAAGAAAGAAATAGAGCCCACTTTCTTATTTGAGTTACCTCATTCAATAATGAGGAGACTAACGGAAAAAATTCTGGGAGTTAAGAAGGAAGAGTCATATGGGTTGGGTTGAGGAATTCACTCTATTAGATCCAATCTCCCGTTTTTCCTCAGTAGCTCAGTGGTAGAGCGGTCGGCTGTTAACTGACTGGTCGTAGGTTCTAATCCTACATGGGGAGATTCTTTGATTCATTCTTCATGAAATAAGAATTAAAATAAGAGGCTTTCTCTGACCGTTAAGAGTATGTATGTGGAGTTCCCTGTCTTTTTCGATTGTGCATTCTATTTTTCATAGACTCACATGATTTTCTGCGCGATTTTAGA
>OY728151.1:660369411-660374411 GCA_963277665.1 Viscum album | reverse complement strand
TTGCTCATTATCAGACAATCACTTATTCACAAAAAACCTCATGTGGGGCTAATCGTTTTCATTTCCCATCTCATGGAAAACCCTTTTCGCTCCGCCTAGCAGCCCTATCATCCCCCTCTAGGGGTATATTAGTGATAGGTTCTATAGGAACTGGACGATCCTGTTGGGTCAAATACCTAGCTACAAACTCCTTTGTTCCTTTTCTTACGGTATTTCTGAACAAGTTCCTGGATAAAAAAAATGGTTTTCTTATGGATGAGAGTGATGACGATATGGAGAGTGATGACGATATGGAGAGTGATGACGATATGGATCTTGAGACAGAGCTGGATCTGCTTACTATGATGAATGCGCTAACTATGGATATGATGCCGGAAATAGACCGATTTTATATCACCCTTCAATTCGAATTAGCAAAAGCAATGTCTCCTTGCATAATATGGATTCCAAACATTCATGATCTGGATGTGAATGAGTCGAATTCCTTATCCCTCGGTCTATTAGTGAACTTTCTCTCCAGGGATTTTGAAAGAAGTTTTACTAGAAAAAATGCCGTTATTGCTTCGACTCATAAACCCCAAAAAGTGGATCCCGCTCTAATAGCTCCGAATCATTTAAATACATTCATTAAGATACGAAGGATTCTTATTCCACAACAACGAAATCACTTTTTCACTCTAACATATACTAGGGGGTTTTACTTTGAAAATCAAATGTTCCATACAAATGGATTTGGGTCCATCACCATGGGTTCCAATGCACTAGATCTTGTAGCACTTACCAATGAGGCCCTATCGATTCGTATTACACAGATTAAATCAATTATAGACTGTAATATAATGAGATCCGCTCTTCATAGACAAACTTGGTATTTGCGATCCCAGGTTAGATCGGTTCAGGATCATGGAATCCTTTTCTATCAGATAGGAAGGGTTGTTGCACAAAATGTACTTCTAAGTCATTGACCTATTCAAATATCTTCTATCTATATGTATATGAAGGAATCATGTAACGAAGGGGGTTCTTATTTGTACAAATTTTACTTCGAACTTGGAACGAGCATGAAGAAATTGACGATACTTCTTTATCTTTTGAGTTGTTCTGCCGGATGGGTCGCTCAAGATCTTTGGTCTCTACCCGGACCCGATGAAATAAATGGGATCACTTCTTATGGACTCGTTGAGAATGATTCTGATCTATTTCTTGGCCTATTATTTGAAATAGAAGGCGCTCTGACGGGATCCTCACGGACAGAAAAAGATTACAGTCCGTTTGATAATGATCGAGGAGTGACATTGCTTCGGCCCGAACTGAGGAACCTCTTCGATATGCAAAATGGATCTTGTTCTATCGTTGATCAGAGATTTCTCTATGAAAAATACGAATCGGAGTTTGAAGAAGGGGGAGGAGCCCTCGACCCACAACAGATAATAGAGGTGGATTCATGCAATCAAATTTTTTGGGCTCCTAGAATATGGCACCCTGGGGGCTTTCTATTAGATTGTATCGAACCCAATTCATTGGGATTTCACTCTGAGGGGGGCAAATTTCGGGGCAAGCGGATCATTTATGAAGAAGAGGATGAGCTTCCAGAGAATGATTTGGAGTTCTTGCAGAGTGAAACCATGCAGTACCAGACACGAGATAGAGCTTCCAAAGAACAAGGGTTTTTTCGAATAAGCCCCTTTTGGGACCCCGCAGATTCACTCTTTTTCCTATTCAAAGATCCGCCCTTTGTCTCTGTGTTTTCACATCGAGAATTCTTTGCAGATGAAGAGATGTCAAAGGTACTTCTTACTTCCCAAACAGATCCTCCTACATCTATATATAAACGCTGGTTTATCAAGAATATGCAAGAAAATCTCTTCGAATTTCTGATCAATCGCCAGAGATTGCTTAGAACCAATCGTTCATTATCAAATGGATCTTTCCGTTCGAATACAACTCCATTCGAGAGTTTTCTGTATTTATCAAATCTGTTCCTATCTAACGGAACGCTATTGGATCAAATGACAAAGACATTGTTGAGAAAAAGATGGCTTTTCCCGGATGAAATGAAAATTGGATTCATCATGTAACAGTAGAAATATTTCCATTCCTTAGCCGGAAATAAATGTGGCCATGAAAGAGGGATTCAGTGGAACAGAATGTGGGGGTTAGAGTCGTGAAAAAACTTGTTTATTCCATATTTTGGACCTATGTTCCATGGAACAATATGCTACTGTTGATGAAACATGGAAGAATTGAAATTCGATCAAAACACTATGTATGGATTCACTGCCTAAACAATAATTCTTGAACAGCGAACAACTAGAGCCTTTGTTAATCTTATTGATCACTACATCCAAAAATTTCCATGAAAGATGTAACATATGAAAATCAAAAATACGCATGTCTGAAATGGTTGCTATCTGCTCCAAGAACTAATCATTGGTTTCAATGAATAATAACTTAAAATAAGAGAAGATCCCCACCGCTGCTTTCTCATTGAACGAACATTCTCCATGAATTTGCCTTGAAGAGGACTCGAACCTCCATGCTCTGTAGCACGAGATTTTGAGTCTCGCGTGTCTACCATTTCACCACCAAGGCATCTTGAAAGTGAATCGTATTGGATGTATGGTGGAATATATGACAAAGGTGCTGATGTGTTGGAGTATTTTGATTGATTGGTCATGTCATTCATATACCCGAGTAAGACATCCAATTGCTTCTATTTGAAACAAAAGATGGACTCAAACCGATTTCTCGCAATATAAATGATGCCCAAAGAAGAGTGGTGAATAGGGTGGTGAATGAGAGATGTCAAAATCAGGCCTGTGGTGCTGCGCCTATCTCATTCCATTCGATGGAATTGTTATCTCTTAAGTAGATCATTTACGTGAGGGGCTCTCTTTGCTTGGTTTTGTCTAGTCATTACTTGTTAATTCTTTTTTTTTGATTCCCTTCCTCGTGTATGTATAAGACTGAATGGCCTTTTATGCTCACTCATGACTAAACTTGTTTTGAAGAGATGAAATAGAACCAGGGTGCTGCTCTTTTTATCATTTTATCAGAGGTTGAATCGAGAAGAATGAGGCCAAAAATGAGGAGACATTCTGGGAAAATCAAACCATCGAAGAGAAGAAAAAAACGCCTTCATCAACAAAATGATCGTAGAATCAAGAATGAAGTTTTCATTCTGTACATGCCAGATCGTGAATTAGTAACTGCATCCAATCTCCAAAAAAATCCCAATCGTTTCGATTTATATTGGAATGGAATATTTAAAGAATCCCCATATCATGGGATCAAACCTTATTCCATGGTATTGACATGAGATGACTCTACTTCTTAATCTTAATCAAGTCCCCTCCTTTTTTTCGTTGAACCATTTGATGTTTCTTTCGTTTCCTTTTTGTTTGTTTGGATTAATAATTACGATTCTTGATTCAGCTGTGTATTCTTTTCCGATCGAGATGTATAATAGATCCAGGATTAACGAAAATGTGCAAAAGCTCGATTTTCCTCTGCCCTTCGATAAGTATCTTCTTTTTTGCATATGGCATCGCCACTCCCTTTGGCAGCATCCACTAATTTGGAACTTAATTTGGAAGCCGTATTTCTACCCGGACATTTTTGGGATGCCTCTAATAACCAACGAATGGCAAGTGCTTTTCCTTGTGTGGATCCTATTTCAATGGGAACATGATTCGTCGATCCGCCTACACGTTTTGTTTTTATTGGGATATCGGGACTGACTCCACGTATTGCTTGACGTAAAACAGATAGTGGATTTCTTTCTGTCTTTTGTTGAATATTTTTCACGGCTCGATAGATAATTTGATAAGCCAATGATTTTTTTCCGTGTTTCAGAATACGGTTCACCAACATGTTAACTAATCGATTATGATAAATTGGATCGGATTTTGCAGTTTTTTCTTCTGCAGTACCTCGACGTGACATGAGCGTGAAAGGGGGGGTTCAAGAATCCGTTTATTTATATATAAGGAAGGGTACACACTTATTTTGGATTTTTTACTCCATATTGTAGGGTGGATCTCGAAAGATATGAAATATCTCCCTCCAAGCCGTACATACGACTTTCATCGAATACGACTTTCCACAGAATTCGATATTTCTCTATGAGATCGAGTATGGAATTCTGTTTACTCACTTTCCATTTGGAGTATCCGTTTCCCTCTTTTTTTTTCCTGCTAGGATTGGAAATCCTGTATTTTACATATCCATACCATCTGTTGAGTCCTTGGGTTTCCGAAATCGTGTAATAATAATAATCATAAGTGCTTAGAATCATTCCTATTTTACTCGGACCTATTCTAAAAAGTCGAGGTTTTTCGAATGGTTTGTTGACGACAAAGTCAGGGAAAACTTCTTCAATTCTTTTTTTATTATTGGATGGACCTTGGACATATAATCGTTCCGAATCGAATCTCTTTAGAAAGAATATCTTTTGTCTCATCATGGTAGCCTGATTATCCCCTTACGAAACCTTCGTGATTGGGTTAGCCATACACTTCACATGTTTTTTCACATGGCATCATCAAATGATACAAGTATTGGATAAGAATATACAACGCACTAGAACGCCCTTGTTGACGATCCTTGACTCCGACAGCATCTAGGGTTCCTCGAACAATGTGATATCTCACGCCGGGTAAATCCTTAACCCTTACCCCTCTTACTAAGACTACAGAATGTTCTTGTAAATTATGGCCAATACCAGGTATATAAGCAGTGATTTCAAATCCAGAGGTTAATCGTACTCTGGCAACTTTATGTAGGGCAGAGTTTGGTTTTTTGGGGGTGATAGTGGAAAAGTTGACAGATAGGTCACCCTGACTGCCACTCTACAGAACCGTACATGATATTTTCACCTCATACGGCTCCTCATTCAGTTCTTTCGAAGTCATAGGATCCTTTTCCGCGTTTGGGAATCACCCTTACTCCGTCCCGAGTAAGTATAGGACCCATTGAGTCACGTTTTCATGTTCCAATGG
>OY728151.1:660256911-660354411 GCA_963277665.1 Viscum album | reverse complement strand
TTACCAACTGGAGTTAGACATCCAACCCGTAATCGCAACGACCCAATTGCAAGAGCGGAGCTCTACCAACTGAGCTATATCCCCCCGATAAGTGGAGCATGCATGAAGGAGTCATCAGATGATGCTTCTTCTTTACCTGGCACAGCTGGGCCATCCTGGACTTGAACCAGAGACCTCGCCCGTGAAGTAAATCATCGCACCTATGGTCAAGAATCCATCGATTCCTTTTCGGGAGCGATTCCTCCTTCCCGAACGCAGCATACAACTCTACCCTTGTACTGCGCTCTCCAAGTGTGCTCCCCCTTCTCTTACTCAAGTCTTTGTGAAAGAAGTCCAATGATGAGAAGAGAAAGAAGGCGTAACTTTAAGAGACCCTCCTGGCCCAACCCTAGACACTCGAAGATCCTTTTTCAAACCTGCTCCCTTCGAGTCAAGAGATAGAGAAATAGACACATCCCATTCACTGATCGGGTGCGCTCGTAGTGACTGAGAAGAGGGTCGAAGACCCCAAGAAGTAAGTTCTTTATACCAAGCATTATTCTTACGACTAGATCCAATCTCCTGCTAAAGGAAAAAAATAATTTCATGTGATTCCTTTTGATTACGTATCCAGACCCCCCCGGAAAAGCATGAAAAAAAGGCTTGAATGGTACGATCCATCAGTCACCCCAGAATGATAAAAGGGGTGATCTCGTAGATCTTGGTCTGTGAAGATGCATTTTTAGGTGCTCCATTTGATTTTTCCATTGAGTCCGAACCTCAACTGCTCGAGAGATAGCAGCCTATACACTGATAAGGGATGTATGGATTCTCGAGAAGAGAGGAGCCGTGGTCCTCCCGGACCGCCCGGATCCCACGAGTGAATAGAAAGTTGGATCTACATTATTGGATCTCACCTGAATCGCATCATCTATCCTCATGAGGAAAAGTTTGGTTTCAAACCTCGCGAGGATTACGCCATGCTAATGTGCCTTGGATGATCAACATCTCAGGGTCAGGCGCTGATGAGCACATGGAACTATCGTGGCTGAGAGCCCTCACATCCCAGGCACAACGACGCAATTATCAGGGGCGCGCTCTACCACTGAGCTAATCGCCCGTCGTGCAGGCCGCCTCCTCCGGAGGAGGCGGCCCTCTATGCCAAATAAGCGAGAGAAAAGAAACCCCATCCGTCTCTCTTTCCTTTTTTATCCCCCATGTCACCGCACGTGACCTTTAAGGGGATCCTATCCACTTGTTGTTTGTTGTTCCGACCTAGGATCATAAGAAGCTCATGAGCTTGGGTCTTACTTCACCGTCGAGAAACGAAGGAAGACTTCCATCTCCACCAAGTTGAACTCAGACATCACCCGCTTTTTGGGTGTGAAGCAGTGTCAAACCAAAATACCCAACAAGCATTAGCTCTCCCTCAAAAGGAGGTGATCCAGCCGCACCTTCCAGTACGGCTACCTTGTTACGACTTCACTCCAGTCACTAGCCCTGCCTTCGGCATCCCCCTCCTTGTGGTTAAGGGAAATACTTCGGGCATGGTCAGCTCCCATAGTGTGACGGACGGTGTGTACAAGGGCCAGGAATGAATTCACCGCCGTATGGCTGACCGGCAATTACTAGCGATTCCGGCTTCATGCAGGCGAGTTGCAGCCTGCAATCTGAACTGAGGACGGGTTTGGAGTTAGCTCACCCTCGCGGGATCGCGACCCTTTGTCCCGGCCATTGTAGCACGTGTGTCGCCCAGGGCATAAGGTGCATGATGACTTGACGTCATCCTCACCTTCCTCCGGCTTATCACTGGCAGTCTGCTCAGGGTTCCAACCTCAACGGCGGCAACTAAACACGAGGGTTGCGCTCGTTGCGGGACTTAACCCAACACCTTATGGCCCGAGCTGACGACAGCCATGAACCACCTGTATCCGCGTTCCCGAAGGCACCCCTCCCTTTCAAGAGGATTCGCGGCATGTCAAGCCCCGGTAAGGTGCTTCGCTTTGCATCGAATTAACCCACATGCTCCACCGCTTTTGCGGGCCCCCGTCAATTCCTTTGAATCAATTTATTTTAAATTAATTTCTAACACTTATGTGGTTGTAATGGGATAAAATGTTTAAATATTTCGAATCAAAATAATTTATAATGTTTAGTAAGAAAAACATATATCATTACAGAAAATATTTATAAATGTGATTAAAATTTATTATAATGATTAAGATAAAATTTAGCATACACAAAGACTAAACCTTAAACATATGGGCCAAAATTAAATAAAAAATTTCATAAAAACATAAGATGATAATATTTTTACAATAATATACCTTGAATAAAATTGTTTTCATTATTGGATCAAAAATACATGGGATAACTTTGTTTGAATTCCTTTTTCAAAATTTAAAAGAATGACACTCCTCTTCCACTAAAAATGGCTATAAACCCTCCCACTTTTTCAAACATATCCATCCATTTTGATATCCCAAACTCTACTAAACCAAGATAACAACATTTATACTCTCATAATAGATGAATCTCATTGTGTATAAATCCATTCAAGGTTTTCATTTCATATAAGTCATAAAGAGTTATGTGAAATAAATGTAACATTCTTTGATGGACACTTTGATTTTATTTCAATTTCCACGAACTCTAATATTTTTATTCTATGATTACTGAATAAACTTAGTATAAAAATTATATTGATATTTTCTTATTATAAGGGATCAACATAAAATTACACATATTTACGTATTTTCTTTAACAAACTTACTTATCATGTGTTTGGGGGACTACTACCTCATGAAATAATGATTGGTCTTTTTTCCATCACTAAATATTTGTAATTTTGGGTATGATGTACAATCTTTTTATATATGATATATATCATATTTATAATTTAATTATTCTTATTTTATTTTTATATAACACATACCTTAAATCGTTCAATTTTTCTTGGATACAATAATTTTTTTTGTAGATGTGTGGAGTATCATCTCTTCAAAACAATGTGATTCGTTCACGAAATAGACGAACAATATAGTGGATGGTTTTAATAAAATCTCATTAAAAATATGATAAAAATATGATATTTAAATTATATTATACACATAAATCATTAACTTTTCATTATGTTAAAATATGACGAAAAAATGGAAGTACTATTCATGCATATTTACGGCCTACTGTCTCTATTAACACTGCATTTCATTTACAATCTCCAAATAATTTGGATTATCATAAAAAATATAAAGATTATATAAGATAATTAATTTTTTTTTACATTCTGGAGATTTTGAAATCATGATATAGGTAATAGGAACAACACCTAATAAGTCAAAACATACTCAAAAAACTGGGAAACTGAAACCTAAATAGATACAATAATGAAAGATTGTTAATAAATGAGTAATATGATATTTTATGAAGTTAATATATAATATTTTTAATATAATGATGGATATTTTATTACTTACTATTATTCAATAAACAATTATACATGAGGTTAAAGGGTCTTCAATCAAAAGGAATTTCAAGTTTAGGGATTCTTTTCTCACTTTTAATTTCTTAAAGAATACATCTTAATCCCCACATATTTATTTTTTTTGGTGTATCTCCATCCATTAAAATTTATTATATCGGGAATTATATTATATTCATGGTATTTTGAGTTTCAATTCAAATTAATTCTTCCAATTGTTTTGGAATTAATTGGTATTATGTTCTGAATAATTTCATAACCCAATTCATTTTCATTTGGTTATATTGTTTCTTCATTGTCGATAAAATAGAAAAATTATGTGTGGGATCACATGTTTGAATTTACAATTGTATTTAAAAAATTTTTATATCAATTTTTATTTTACAAAGTAAATCTACTCTTCTATTGATTGTGAAATCAATGTTATGGACTTTTCAAGGGTTAGCATCACATTCTAATTTTTTGGGATTATTTACACATGGATTTACATTAGATGAAACTATTGAATACTTATTTAATAAATTAATTAAATTTCATCTCCTCTAGTTATTCATATATTTTTTCATGAAATAATACCATGTTTCTACTCTTTGGGACACAATTTATTTGTGAATGTTTTCAAAAAAACATGACATTATATTTCCCTTTTGTCTAAAACGAGTTTAATTATAAAAACCTTGTTTTCATAATATTTTTTCAAATTATTTTTATCCTTTCAATAAATATTTTTTAAATATATTATTTCCCATATTATCAAAAGAATCTTCTTTTCTATTTCTGAAAAATCATTTTTCTGACAATTTTACCAACAAAAATGATTTTTTACCTCGTACGATATATATTTATTTAACCACCATCATTTCATTTTATAATATGTATCATGATTGAAAGGTTAAATTAAAAAATTATATTTTATAGTGATTTTCAAAGAAAAGTATTTTAAAAATTGTTTTCAAAATAAAAATATTATTTTCATGCAAAGTGTTTTTAACATATCATTCTATAATATTTTTATTCACTAGTGACAAAAACCATCATTTTTACTCCAATTGGGATATGTTGTATTGATACCATCTGGATTCTTATTATGTAATGTTTATGATTGATTTTTCCATCTATTATATTCACATTCCCCTCTATGATTCCACTGTTATTCCCCTTTAAATATTCAATTTCCTATGATCATTAGGGATTAAATACCCCCTAATTATCTATATCATTTTAAAGAGATATATTTAATGAATAAAACATATATTATTTTTATATAAAGATTTTAATTTAACAGTTATTTGATTATTGGAGGGAAAATTGATAAATCAACATTCTTTATTCAATATGGATATTTGAGAAGCGATGTTGGTTTCTAATTAAATTGATTATTTGATATATTTTTAATGCCTCGGACATGTAAGGAATATGTTGGTGAATTTTTAATGTAATTCCCTTGATGAATCAGTACTCTCATGAGATGATATTTATTAGAAAATTCCCTCCGAGTTTGTTTCAAAGTTCTATAGATTGGTGTCTACCAATATATTTTAACTATATTAAAAAAGGTTTTGAGAGTAATTTAAATTACTGTTTTCTGAAAGGTCATGAGGGTCAAGGTATAATGTTCTTAGGAAACATGACGTCAAATAATACGATGTTTATTGGGCATTTATGATGACCCTTATTTATTTATGACATGGAATGTGTTTTCAATTTTTTACCTTTCTATACACTTTCTGAACTAATTCTCAGATATTTATGACATGGAATGCATTTTCATTTATTTACCATTCCATTATGATTATTCTCATTTATTCGTCATTAATTTCACTACACATTTCCATTACAGGAAATTTAAGCTGACCCTTATTTTGTATAATTCCAGAGGATTTCCTAAAGTGAACTAAAAATGATATTTAACGATATACTAGGTGGAATAAATTTATTATCCTCAAATGAAAAAAATATATTTTTTCATTTTGATATATGTTTGTATAATGTTTATCAAGAATACTATATTGTTTGGTCCTTTGTTACATTATTACCTATATCGTATGCTAATGTATCGGTTGTATACATGGGATTCGGGCTCTATGGGGTTAGGTATCTATAGTAGTAGTTTTACATTACCATATTAAAAATTTAGTATAATAATAATTCGTATTTCATTATATAATAATGATTAAAATTGATTTGGGTGAGAAAGACGGAGAAGAAAAAAGGTTATGAGTTGATCTCTATTCACTGCGGGAAAAACTAACTTTTGGGACGGTCTATTTGCGACGTGATTAATTCTCTTCGCAAATAGTGCATCCCATAAGTTATTTGCGACAGTGGGTTCGTCCCGTCACAAATAACTTGTTATTTGCGATGGGTTTTGGTGTCCCATCATAAAAATAAGGTGCGGTTTGGTGCGGGTTTTGCGCCATAGCGCGGGAAGGTTATTTACAATGGGGGGATCCCACCATCCCAAATAGTGTGTTGGTCGGAGGGTATATGTGATGGGTCTCGTCCCAAATACCGGGAGCGGTAAATGGGTTTTTGCGACGGGATGTTGTCTCGTCGTAAAAGGTGTGTCGACATTTCACTTTTTGTGATGGGGACCATCACAAATACACTTTTAACCACCGAAAACATTTAATACGGGCAAAGATATTTGCGACGGGGCAGGTAAAAAAAAACCTTTTGCGACGTTAAACCCATCGCAAATAGTCTCGTCACAATAAATATAACCTATATATACCCCCCTCCATTTTTCTTTTTCTTCTACTCATTTCTCACTGCCTCTGTCTCTAAGCTCTATTTTTAGAGTGAAAATTTCTCTGAGTTAGTTTTTCATAGAGAAGTTGTGAGGTTGCTTACATCAATAGAATATCAAGTTTAAAGGTATTTATATTTTATTTAATTTAAAATTTATTTTGTTTTTTTATGTTAATTTTAATTATTGTTGTATAGTTGTAATTAAATTAGACTTAAATTGTTTTGTTATCTATACTTATTTTTAATAATAAATTGAAATTATTAATCCATATTCTTAATAATTACTAATAATAATAAAAAGTTATTAATGAAAATTCGTATTGTCTAAAAATAATTACATGTTATTAGTACTTAGTAGTTGTAAATTTTAGTTATTAATATCAGTTAACGCTAATTATTAGTAGTTTTGTAAAATTAGTAATAGTTATGCTTAATTAGTTATAATTATGAGTAGTTAGTAATAAATAGAAATAATTAGTAATAAATATGAATAATTAGTAATAAATGGCATGATTACTAATAAATATGTATAAATAGTAATAAACCTGAATAATTAGTAATAAGTATGAATAATTATTAATAAATAGAAATAATTAGTAATAAATAAGAATAATTAGTAATAAATAGAAATAAGTATTAATAAATAGCATTTATTAGTAATAATCTGTAATAATTTGGAATAAATATGAATAATTAGTAATAATTATGAATAATTAGGAATAATTAGTAATAAATAGAAATAAATATTTTTTACTAGTAATATATGAATAATTAGTAATAATTAGTAATAAATAGTAAGAATTAGTAAGAATTAGTAATAATTATTAATAATTAGTAATAAGTAGTAATAAATAGTAATAAATAAGAAGAAATATTAATTAATAGGAATAAATAGTAATAATTAGGAAAAATTAGGAATAACTAGTAATAATTAAGAATAACTTGGAATAATTAGTAATATTTGGAAATAATTAGGAATAATTAAAAATAATTAGTAATAATTAGTATTAATTTAAAATAATTTAAAATAATTATGAATAATTAGGAATAATTAAGAAAAATTTGAAATAATTATTAATAATTAGGAATAATTGGAAATAATTTGAATTAATTCATAATAATTAGTAATAATTTGCAATATTTAGTAATAATTAATAATAATTAGTAATAATTATTAAAAATTAAGAATAATTAAAAATAATTAGGAATAATTAGGAATAATTAGTAAAAACTAGTAATAATTTGTAATAATTTGTAATAAATAGTTACAAATTGTAACAAATAGTAATAAATCTTAATAAATATTAATATATTGTAATAAATAGGCATAAATAGTGATAAATCCAAATAAATAGGAATAAATAACAATAAATACGAATAAATATGAATAAATAGTAACAAATTGTGACTTGTAATGATAAGGAATAAATAGTAATGATTGGAAATAATAAGTAATAATTAGTAATAATTAGTAATAATTTGTAATAATTAGTGACAATTAGTAAGAATTAGTAATAATTAGTAATAATTAGCAATAATTTGTAATAATTAGTAATAATTAGTAATAGTTAGTAATAATTATTAATAAATAGTAAGAAATAGTAATAAATACTGATAAAAAGTAATAAATAGTAAAAAATAGTGAAAATAGTTAAAATTATTAATAATTAGTAATAATTAGTAATAATTGTTAATAATTAGTAATAATTAGTAATAATTAATAATAATTAGTAATAATTAGTCATAATTAGTCAAAACTAGTAATAAATACTAATAATTAGTAACAATTAGTAATAATTAGTAATAATAAGTAATAATTAAGAATATATATCAATAAATAGGAATAAATATTAATAAATAAGAATAAATAGGAATAAATAAGAAAAAAAGTAATAAATATTAATAAATAGTAATAATAAGTAATAATTACTAATAATTACTAATAAATAGTAATTAATATAAATAATTAAGAATAATTAGGAATAATTAGAAATAATTAGGAATAAATAAGAATAATTATGAATAATATTGAATAATTAGTAATAAATAAGAATAAATAGGAATAAATAAGAATAATTAAGAATAAATTGAAATAAATAGGAATAAATTGTATAGTAACTAGAAACAATTATTAATAAATTGTAACACTTATTAATAATTAGTAAAAAATAGTAATAATTAGTAATAATTAGATACAATTAGTAAAAATTAGTAACAATTAGTAATAATTAACAAAAATTAGTAACAATTAGTAACAATTAGTAATAAATTGTAACAAATAAAAATATATAGGAAAATTTAGAAATAAAAACAATATTAGTACATTTTAATAACTTGTAATAACCTGGCACAATTTCTAGTTTATTTACGGTACTCAATTTGCTCGATGACTCTTCTCCTTTCAACTTTCAAGGACTCAAAACATTATAAAATGTTTTCTTCTACATATGCATATCTAATCTCGTATGCACGAGTATGAATATGAATTCATTTGACCAGATTTTTCATAATGTGTTCAGAATATGACAGTTGCAAGAAAATGATTCACCGAAGAAAAGGGGGATCTTTTGTCTGACGTCTCATATACATGCAACATTCTCACACAGAAATCACAATCAAGAATCTGCTATGAGGTACGCATATTCATTCTCCTGCATACGAGAATGAATATGCGTACTAATGAGAATGTTCTTCATTCTAATTTCTATGTGAGAAAGTTGCAACTAAATGAGTTATGGGACAAAATAGGAGCCTTCAATCCACTAGATATTGTGTCACCTGTACGTAATTTTAATCATTAAGAAGTTGTTGTAATTATTTATATTTTTTGCAATAGAGTTTTTATAATTTTAAATTATTCAAAAACAATAATGATGTTATATTTTTTAGAAAAATATGGTTCAAGGAAGTTGATACGATCATTATTAGATGATCGCACTTGGATAAATTGGCATAGTAATCCAAACGGTTCTAGTTTAAATCTGGTATATATTGAGTGTGTTGAATCTTTCTTATCATTTTCATCATCAAAACTTGAATATGTTTCAGAAGACACAATAATGTGTATGTGTAAAAAATGTGCTCTGAGAATTTTTGACACATTTTACAAGGTTGGGGGCATCTCTTGTGATTAAGTTTTCAACCAGATTATGTTTTTTGGTATCAACAAAGTGGTTGTAGTTCTAGAGATGATATTAATAACTTGATTCCAGATCCATCATGGTTTTAAAATTTACTACATGATGTTGCAGGTCCATCTTTTCGACAAACTGAAACTAAATATGATATTGATTTAACTCATGAGTTGGCAACATCTGAATTTTTTGAGTTGTTGAGGTCTGATGAAGATGCATTATATCCTGGTTGAATGATAACAAAATTTAAAGTGGTTACAAAATTTATGTCTATTTAATCAGTTAATGAAATTTCAAACAACTATTTTGATGAGATATTTTCTTTGTTTAATACATAGTTACCTAAAATAAATGTGCTTCCTGTAAATTAATATGAGACAAAGAGGTTGGTTCATAATATGGGCCTTAGTTATTAGAATATTCATGCATGTCTAAATAACTGCATCTTTTATTCTGCTGAAAATGGTTTGTAGGATAGTTTACCCACATGTGGAAAATCGAGGTATAAAGAAGCTCAATCGAGGATGTCTGGATCGATTCCAGTAAAACAATGGAGATATTTCCCACATACACCCAAGTTACTGCGTTTATTTATGTCTCATAAGACAACATCAATGATGTTATTGAATAAAACCACGATTTCAACTGATAAAAGCATGAATTATCCATCTGATTGTGATTCATGGAATCATTTGGACCGTCTGAATCTGTTTTTTTCTTTAGAAGACGAAAACGTGCAATTGGGTCTTTCAACTTATGGTTTATGTCTATTTGATTCTTATGGTAGTCAGTATTCTTGTTGTCTTGTCCTTATAACTCTATACAATTTTTCTCCATGGATGTTGATGAAGGAGCCCTATATATTTTTGACCTTATTAATCCCAGGACATCCAAAATAATATATTTATGTTTATTTGAAACCACTGATTGATGAGTTAAATACATTGTGGAGTGATGGTGTTAGTACATATGATGTTGCTGCGAAACAAAATTTCATATTGAAAGATACATTGATGTGGAAAATAGCTGACTTTCCAGCATATGGCATGTGATCTAGATGGAGTACACATGGTCTGAAATCATATCCTTTCTGTATGGAAGACAAAAAATCCTTTATGCTCGTCAATGGAAACAAACAATGATATTTTGACTCTCACCGTAGATTTCTTCCAACCAATCATCCATTTAGGAGGAACAAATATCATTTTATAAAAGGCACAATTGAAAGTGATGAACCTCCAAAAATGATCTCAGGTATAATGTTCAAATCAGCTGTATTTTCATTACCTCCCATCACATTTGGGATAATATTAATCCAACAAAAAATTCGTGGTTTGGGAATAAGCGTAATAGGATAAAATTAATCATTTTTTGGATCTCCCATATTGGTCTGATTTGTTGGTCTGCCACATGTTGGATGTCATACATATTTATAAGAATTGTTTGGATAATTTATTTCATACAGTTTTGTATACACCATGAAAGACCAAAGACCCTATAAAGGAATGATTATATCTTGCCCAAATTTGCTGGGGACCAAAATTTGAACGATTTGAAAATGTCAGATCAAAGATTTTAATGAATCCAAAAGCAGAATATAAACTTTCAAAAGAGATACGCTTATTATTTTGTCAGTGTATTACAAATTTGAGACTTCTAGATGGCTAGGCATCCAATTTATGCAGACGTATTAAGAAGGGTTATATTATCAGATTAGCAAGTCATGATTCTAATGTTTATAATGGAAAGGCTTATACTGATTAGAGTCAGCATTTTATTGAATTCTATGATTTGGTATTTGATAAAAGACATATCATATTTTTTTGAGACATTTTTTCAGAGACAATAGACTATGATGCAGTAAGAAAACTAGAAGGTAATGTTGCTGTAATTATATGTAAACTGGAAAAAATATTTCCACAGAATTTATTTGACTCAATGAAACATTTGATATTAAATTTTCCCCATGATGATAAATGTGGAGGTCCAGTAACATTTCGATGGATATACCCATTTGAGAGATTCATGCTGAAATTGTAGGAAAATGTATGTATCAAAGAATCAGTTGAAGCCTTAATTGCTGAAGCTTATTTGCAATAGGAAATTGATTTTTTATCCTCTCATTATTTCGAATCTCAATATCACTCAAAACAGAATCGCATGGGATGAAACGATGGGAATGTTACTGACGATATGGATAGTCAATTATTAGTTTTTAATTATCCAAATCATGGTTTTTCTAGATTTCATGAATGATGGATTTGAGATAATGGACGTCACCGAGCTCATACATATGTTATGCTCAACAATAAAGAAAAAACATCATTTGTACTATGAGTGCTTCTATCACTTGTTGTATAATTTATGTTATAGTATGTAAACTTATTTTATTTATATGTTATATGATAATCATATCACGAAACAACTTCTATAAATTACAGCAGTTTCTCTTGAAGAACACAGACAAGCAAAATTTCTTAATGTTTTCAAAAACATGTAACATAAATTATTGATGCTTTTATATCAATTCCATTTATTAATTATTATATTGATAAATGTTTTAAAAATTTTCAGTTGTCTCAACATGCTGATAAAATTAATAAGAGACTGTGTATATTGAGTAACCCACCATAGAAAATGGTTAAATCTTATAGAACATATCTGGTGAACGGTTTCCCATTTCATACACGTGCATACGGGGAATCAAGAAAAACAATGAACAATGGAGTTTTCTTGAAGGGATTGCATCATATAGAAACTGAAGTTGAATTTTAAGGTATTTTGGATAAAAATATTGAGTTGTGTAATCTAAGACAGAATTACATAATAATTTTTAAATGTCGGTGGTTGGATACTGAGAGAGGCTTGTGTGTTCATCTAACTGATGAAATCATTGAGATTAAATATAAAAGTCTTCTTACTATAAATGAACTATTCTTACTGTCTCAACATGCACATTAAATTTATTAGGCAAAGTACAATGCTACATCAAGAGACATGAGTGATTTTAGGAGCATAATAAAAATTAAATCTCAGGAAAATCAGTTTACTCAAACAGAATGTGGTTCCGCTGAAGTAGAAGTAATTGAAATTATCCATGAGACTATTCAGAATCTATCTTTTTCACAATGATACATGAATATCGATGATGACACTCCATAATTAAGGATCAATGATAATGAAGATGTTAATGATGTTACAAATGAATTTGAAATGACAAGAGATGATGAAACTGAAAGTCATAAGGATATTGAAAATGCTGAGGAGGAAGATGAAAACATTGACATTGATAGCTATGGAGATGAGGATGAAGATGGACATTGACACAGTAAATTTCTGGTTATAATCATAACACACATATATATATATATAATATTTATTTTCTAATATCTGCTGACAATAATCATTTTTTCAGATGAATCCAAATTTATTTCACAAGTTGGAGGAGGCTGAGCTACCTTTGGATGAGGGGGATTGTGGACCATATGACCCTCAGCCTACTCACAGTTCAGGGGGAACATGGAGGTGGCACGGTCATGCGAGACTGATGATTCCTGACCCTATCCACGAGTGACGTCCACATCTTTAATTCGATCCATGCACATGGAGGTATGGTAACCTATATATTTTAGTTATCTTTCATTAATTGATTTAAATATAAACTAATTGTTTAATTGTTTATTTATTTCTCACTATTTGTGCATGTAGCAATTGGATGGAGGAGCACTATCTTACACAATTATTTTTCTCAACCATGAATCGCATCGGAACACATTCATGTTGATGTGTGGTGTGACATTTTCAATCATTGGCTGTCACGTAAATAAATAATATTGATTTTGAAATTTATTTGTTTGATAACTTTATATTATAATATATTTGTAGGGTTTGTGGTATCCCATCGATTATAGCATGTATGACTCTATCCTTGTGGCATGGCAGGTGTCTATGTGTAACTGTTTCTGCCAATTTTTTCACAATTTTAGAAAAAAAACCATTAAGAAAGTAGGAGTGACATGATTTTCATGAGTTGTGTAGAGCCCACAGACCGGAATACATTTCATATCACATTTGGGATAGATAATGTTTACACTAGTTGGGTGGTGGATTTCAAAGGAGATCTTCAATGGGACAATATAATCGGGGGAGACATTAGGTGGCGCATCGAGCAGGTAGTCGTACATTCGTTACGCATAGAGATCATCTGGTATGTATATTTTTTAAATATTTTGTAAAACATTAAATATAAAAAGTTTATTTTATATTTCTGTAGAAATTCGAGCATCCATATATTATGGAGTTCAACGTTTATAGAGGATTTGCTATGATCCAGCAACTAGAGAGATTAGAGGTGATCGCCAATGTCAGATTTGTGGTTAGTATTATTTTTTCAGTTTAAGAATTAACTTCAAATAATATATTCACAATTTTAATTTCAAATTGGAATTGAAGGAGTCATATTGGGCTGCGACCACTCAGACACAAGCTGAGAGTTAGGGCGGGATGACTGAGCAGACCAGTGCCATCATTTTTGAAGAGGCGTTATGGAAGTAGCTTACTCAGTACGGCTTCGAGAAAGGCCAAGTTGTTTGTATAGACTCTTATTTGACTCCTCGTAATTATTATGGTACTACTGTGATGTCGGTATCCAGCTCGAGAGGAGCTCATGGAGAGACATCATCTTCTCCCTCACATTACCAGGAGTAGTTGCAAACTCAGGCTAAGCTTATAGAGAATTTGTAGAAGCAGCACGAAGATATGTGTCGGAGGCAGCAGCAGCACGAGGAGGACATGTGTCGATGGCAGCAACAGTAGTAGAAGCACATCACAAGAAGATGTAGTACATGTGTTTTCTGACTCATAGTTTAAGGATAGAGTTTCCTCCACCATCTCCTTGTGCTCCTCCACCTCCTCGAGAAGACGACCCCCAAGTGATTTTTTTCTTAAAAACATTTATATACAAGATTTGTAGTAATGTGAACTATTTCAAGTTTTTCTCTTTTATATTGCTGCAAATATTGCATAATTTAAATTTTTATATTTTTAATATGTTGATAATTATTAATAGTATTGTATTTCCTTATATTTGTTTATTTTACTAATAATAATAATATGTTTTCTTATTTATATTTTTTTGTAAATATTGAGAATGTTAATAATTTTGATTTTTTTACTATTTTAATAATATTAATATTATTTTTTTATTAATCATAATTATATAAAATATATTTTGTTAGTATTATAAATATGTAAAATGATTGTTTATTTTACTAATAATAATATTTTTTGTTTTTTTTAGTTTAATAATAATAATACAATTTTTTCATTAATCATAATATTAATAAATATTTTTTTAATATGTTTAGTATTTGTGATGGGACATTTTACGATGGGCCCCCATTGAAAATATTTTAAATATAATTTTTTATTAAATTTATTTCCCACGAAACTGTCGCCTCAACACTAATACTAATTGTGACAGGCCTATCGCAAAAAAATTTTATATATATAATGTATATAATCAGAGGCATGTTTTCGACTAGGAACTTCACCGTCAAAATTACTATTTCCAACGGACCCGTCGAAAAATGTTTATTTATATATAAAGTATATAATCAGAGTCTTATTTACGACTGTCCCGTCTCAAAAACATGTATTTGCGATGTCGTTTTCAGCAACGGGCTATTTTCGATGGGGGCCCGTCGCTAAAGCCTATTTGCGATGGGATCGCGTCGCAAATAGACCATCGCAAATACCTCTAAATCCAGTACAGACTCAAAATGTTAATTTCATCCTTCTTTTGGATGAATTATTGAAAATTCATGATTTAGGGATTTTCTAGGGATATAGGTGTTGAAAATGTAAAATAATAATCAAGGGGAAGTAAATATTGAAGTGTTTCATTATTATTTCTTATTTTCATATAATATTTACCATTTTGGTGTTAGACTCCTTTTATAAGTTAGTTGAGTGAAATTTTTTCTATAACATTAAAGGAAAGGGAATTATTCATGGCATGTGAGGATGTTTCATAATACATGGTTTGGTACAACCTATAACATTATATTTAGATGATTTTATCTGGAATGTAATACATTTTCCCATATAATAATCATTTATAATAATCTAATTTTACTATAGTAATTCATTTTTTATCAACTGTAATTTATTGTAGTGTCTAAAATTAAAATTTACCATTTTAACTATTTGATTATTTTAATATGAAATATTATAATCATTTATAAAATATAATTTTCAAAGGTGATAAAATATTATATTAATATTACTCCTCATTTCGCGTATAGTATTTTTTTGCAGAAAAGGTGTATATTAAAAAGTATAAATAATGTTAAGGATAATTATTTCGATTTTATTTATTTTAATAAAAATAATTGGTTGATTTTAGAAAAAAAATTTATTATTTTTCCTTCAAATATAGAAAAAATTGTAATACATGAAGGGAATATCTAATTAGATTATAAGACCTGGAACATATTTTATTAGAATAAAATATTATCTATGTTCCAAAATCATAAATATATGTTTTTAAAATTTCATAATATAAATTTTCAGTAATTAAATTTACTCACATAATAATTTTTCTTTATCAAAATGTTTTATAACTTTTTAATTCATTGTTGCATTATTATACTGTCATAAAATCAAGGTATTGGTAACAATATTATTTTTCAATATTCACCTACAAAACATTTTTGAAAAAATATTTACAAATTTTTTGAATATAATATTGATTTTTTAAAATCAAATATAAAATTATTTTTAAAAAATCAAATTATTAAATTTTTGATTTTATCTTTTAAATAAAAACAAATAATTAAATGAATAACTATTTTTAATGTCATACGAATTTAACAGATATTTAAATTTGTTATACTATTTCAAATCAATTAATAATTAAATTTGTTTTTATATGTTATTATTATCAAAAAATTATATATAATATATTTAGATTCTTATAATAAAAATTCATGGATCCTAAAAAATGAAACTTTTATTAATGTACATTTTTATGAATAAAATTTATTTCGTCTAATTACATGTCTAATAATAACTACTGGATGATTTAAATTTATTTCATTGGGTATATAGTAAAAATATAATATTAAGATAATTATTTACTATTGATAAATTTTAATAATATGAAAAAACACAGTGGTTTTAGAAAAAAAATTCATTGAAAAGTAATACTTTTATGTTAAATAATACTGACCAAATACCATTAATAAATATTTATTTTTAGAAAATTTAATTTTACTATAATATTAATATTAATAATATTTATTTTTATTTTATAAAAACTCTATAATATATTAATATGATGCCTGTAAAATATATAAATATATTATAACGATAATATTTTAAATAATTTTTATCCTTTGGTTTCTTTATTTCATTCTAAATATTTATTGATTTGAAAAATGGATTGTAATAATTAATCTCAATAGAATGTACCATGTTGTGTTTTAGTTCATTACTATGTGTGAAAACAAATATTCAAAATATAATTTATTCAATGGTGAATTAATTAAAAAAATCTGTCAGTGTTACATTCTACACCTACCCCAAATTAAATTTCATCTAATTAATTTCAATGATCACTCAATATGGAAAATAGATAAGGGTATACCTGAGATATTTATGAATCAATATACACTCTATAATGAGATATTAACCTCGATAACATGGTTAATACTATAACCTATATTTTTCTATGGTAATTAGTATATATTGATATCATCAAGCTTTTGTTCCAAATATTAATCATTATTTGGATATAAATATTAGAAGATTATAGAAATATAATTAACTTATTTATTTCCATGATCCATTTTCCAACAAAATACTGAAACAATAAATATATAGTGATAATATCTAATAGGATTGTGTTAAACTATTATATGAGTATGGAATATCATTTTGACTATGTCTTCTCATATGGAACCACCACATTAAACTATTTTACATCTTGTTTAACTATGATATAATTGGATTAATATATATCACCTTTATCTTATCCTCATTTTCTATTGTTATATTTTAATTATTTAAACTTACAAAATTATTTATATATAAATTCCTAAAATTCGTTTTAAATTATTCACCATATTTTAAAAATTTCATTTCAATTCCCCTCAGTGTATCAAACTTGGTTTTAAAATATTCCACATAATCTTGCACCAATTGAATATTCAGTTAATACCTAAAAAATATTTTCTTGGTAATCTATCCTAGGTATATCTTTTTAGAGCTTATAACCACATATTTATATCTAGATAGTGATTTCATTTCAATGACACCACTAACTGTTTTATTTATAGAAATTTTTGAGGATTTCATATACCTAGAATTGTTCCAAGGTTTTTTACTAAATTTCTCATATCCCAATCCTCATAAATGAAAAAAAAATCCACAAAATAAATAATCCTTGGTTTGATACAAACCGAGGCACCTAAAACCCACAATCCAAGATTTAATGCTAGAAACAATATTTAAAAACTACATTTGATAGAAACTATTATAACATACTCTAAAACATAATATTATTCCATTAATTCAAATGAATAATCATTTAATCTATCACATACTCAATAAACCATAATAATTGATGGTTTGGAGTTAGTTGATGTTAAATATAAAATCAAATCATCTTTCAACACTTGGGAACATTCTACTATAATTATTACCCTTTAGACACACATCAAGAATTATCAACTTTAATACTAAACATCCTAACCCAGGGAATGGTAACATAATAATTATATGAGCAATGATTCAATGTAAGGGGGAAACTTATCCACATGTTATTAATTGTTATATCATAACCATGAATGAAAACCTACCCAAGAGAGAAAATTATTATTTGAACAGACATGAAACAATAATAGTTTTCCATGAGCTATCGTAGAATGACATATAAACTCAAATTAAAATAATATACCATAAAATAAAATTGTGGGACAATAAACATGATATATGGGTTATAATCATAATCATATAGAAAAAATGAGGCAGTACATAGAAATATAGAAAACAATGAACTATGGAAAATGAATAAGAGTATGGAGACATCATATTGTTAAGATATTCAACAATCCTAATACATTATGATATGATAGAATAAAACTTCCTTGGATTATGTTGTAAAAAATAATATTTCCATACATCATGTTTTGGAAAAAACAAAATTTCCATTCAAATCATTTTAACCCAATAAGATGTAAAACCTTAACAAATGAATTAGAGGATGATATAAGACACCTCTAATCAATATATATACATTTATGCTCATTATTTACATAGTTATTCATCATATCATATAAACAATTGTAATATAAATTGGATTCATAACATTCCCAAATGTTATCACATAGAATAAAATAATTAATTAAATCGTTTGGTAAAAAAATCAATCACCCAAAAAAAGAATTTCACAAAAGAAATTATAAAGATATTCATTAAAATTAATTCTATAGGAAGAAGTTGCCTTATTGTTAAATATGATATTTTTATTGAAATGTAAAAGTTATTTTAGAAAACATTTTGTAAATTGGTAGTAAAAAGATGATGTTATGAGTCACTTTCATAAATATCCCTTTAGATAAGTAGAAATAAATAATTTTTGGACATTTTTTGCAAAGGGGATTCAATAGTATAACCTTCCAAATATATAAATTATATCGATGCAAAATGTGGAGTGTAAAATAAATTATTTTTTCACAAAAATAAATCTTCTTTAGATGTTTCATATTCCATTATTGAGGCCCACATCAACTATAGACAAATAATGTTTTATTTTTAAAAATTGAAACAATAATTATGATGATCAATATAAATAAATATTATTTGGATTTAAAATATAAAGGTTAGTATAACTTCTAAATATTTTAGAGTATATTTTTCACATATTCTTTTTATTAATTAGATAACTTGTAATGCACATGACATCGTACAAAATTAAATAATGATTTTATAAAATAATAATTCAAATATATTATTTAAAAATTATTTAAAACATATTTATTCTAATAAATTCTGTAATTATAGTAATTTCAACATTATTTATTTATATGATAAAAGAAATATTTTCATTAAGAACATTATTTTATCTTTAAATTTTATATTTTTAAAAAACATAAATTGGAAATTTGTAAAATATTAAATCAAATAAATTAATGTTATTTTTGATTTCATCTTCTAAATATTTGTTTAATGTTATTTTATTAGAATTATAAAAAATGGGTTATTTAATTTTAAGAGTGAAAAGTGCTCCTTTTATACATTTTTTTATCATTTATGATATAATTATGTTCTAATAATTATGTAAAAAACTTGTGTGATGATATGGCCGAGGTCAATCTACACGTCATCTATGTAAGCCCTCCATAAGGTATTTAAAACAATTGAAACTATTTTATGTTATAACAAAAATGTGTTAAACCAATATAGTTAAAAGAGGAATAATATAAAAAATCCATGAAGAAAAAAACATAAATCCCAAAGGATGAATGAAGAATGATAATTATATAAATTTATAACATGAAACTCAATGTGACCATATGTTTCCATAAAAATTACACATTGTAATAAAGTTATAAAATAATAAGTTAGAGTAGTACATTATTCTATTCTTATTAACTCATCCTTATGAAATCACATCAATAAAAACCCAAAGGGAAACATTAGGTTTTAAGCACAAAGACCATTAGTATTTAAAAAAAGAATATTTACAAGTATAATTCCATTAGAAATCATCTCTACCTTTTAAAAAACCAATATATAAATAATTTTCAATAGTTTATCATTTTGTAAAAAAATATATCATTTTCATGGTAACCATACTTGTCACATAACTAAGGAATGTGAAATGTAAATGACAGTAAAAATTAATGTAAATAGATAACTAACCATGGAAACACAATATAATAATATTTTTAGAAACAAAAAATGAAATATAACATCATGTCACAACCCAAGAACAAATTATAAATAAAATTATTTGGATATATTCTATTAAAATAAACATTTAAACTTGTAAACATAAAACTATTCCATAGATCAATTTAGTCCAACCAATATCGATTCATGTCACATTTTATCACTCTCAAACATCTTCTGGTATTACACAAAATAATTTTGCATGTATATTTCAAAATTCTCCCATGGTTTCTATTATTCGATGCATTCTATAAAAACCATTTGAAAATTATTCAAAATATTTAAAAAACATTTCTGGTGCAACAAATTACTAATTCAGTTCTGGTGAATACCTTTTTAATATCAAAATCACTATTTTGGAATTTCATCAATCATATAGTGTTCACAATTCCATTTTTAAAACACCCACATTAATGTAATTTATTTATGATATAAAATCAAAAATGATATCAAATACATTGCCTTTATAAAATAAACTTATGTAATTGGAAAAAAACATCATGTAATTCATGAATTAAAACTTTTTATAAGAATACTTTTCATAACAATGGTGGAAAACACATCGCCTTTGAAAACAATGCTTTTGAATGTATAGATAGGGTCATCATGAGATGTGATAGAAAATAAAGACATACAAATATATATAAAAATACTTAATTATTTTAACCAAAATCTAATAAGTATTAAATGAGACAATATAATAATTGATATGGAAAGGATATATGAATATGAGTGGAAACCAAATAAATAATAAAACATACCATGTATATATTAGTTATAAATGAAGGGAAACTATAAGAAATATAATGGGTGAAGACTCTTGAGAAATTGGGGATGATTTATTGGGATTTTAAATAATATCAAGGGGTTAATATAAGAAAATATCTATGGAAATTTTGTAGAATATAACATTTTAGAAGCTCGGATCGGGGTGTATAGTTAGGTCTCATGGTTCAGAATACCATGTGATAAAAGTGTTAGGGGTTTTCATCTTGAATATTAATCCTCTCTATATCAAAAAGACAATCCATAGGGTTTGAAAATCGCTACCTCAAACCATGTAACACTAATGGATAACCACAACAACAACTTCATAGTTTTCTTGTCCAGCAACATTGTATTCCTAAACATGCTCAACCCATAAAAATTTCTAATATAACTATAAATAAAAATAATTGACTATTACCACACATTTATTACAACATATTTACCCAAACTGGGGTTCTAGACTCATTTCTCCCAAATTCTAGGTTTCAAATCTATGAATCTTAAAAACCCTTCAATTTTCCCAAGGAAAAAAACCAATCTCATACTAAAGGAAACATATTATACGACTGGTTTCAAATTTATCAACACTAGGAAGGATTTATATCCCTAGAAATTTTACAATATTTTAAACTCACAAAAGAGAAGGTCACTACTAAATTATAAAAAATTCCCACTCCCACCACTCATGTTTAACCCATCGTCACTGACATAATACACAGACTAATTGAATTATTTTAAAATGTGATACCATCTCCTAGGGTTTCATAATCATTAAAAGATACTAATCCATAGTAATTTTACATTAAGATCAAAATATTCAGATAAAATCTTGTTGTATGAATGAATTTTATACATCCTTATTTGGGAAACAAAAATCATTTCATTAATTGATGTCATATTTAATGGAAATTAAATCTACTATAACAAAATTCCAATTTAACCAATAATCTCAAAGGGAACAAGAACCTCAAACCCAACATAACCTTCTCACCCAACTGATGGTGTCTGATGATATGGATTACAAAAAGAATGATCTAATAACCAAAATAGAACTATATATACCTGAGCGGACTATACACATTTGATTTTGGAAAATTATTTATCATGAATGGTCTCTTCTTGACAAACTACAGCTTCTATATCATCTTCTAAACAAGGATCTATCCAACAATGAAAATCACCACCAACCATACCGAATATATGGGAGATAAAAATTGAAACCACTTCCATTTATTGGAAAGTTCCATCATAATTTAAGACTCAAAAAAGTATAAAAAATTCAACTAGAGGAATATTATTTTCTGAAGAACAAGTAGAATCAACAGAAGATTCCAACAGTATATTCTCAAGAAAATGAATATGTCTATATGTTTCCCTATCCATATGTTGATAATATATCATTATTAATTTCAATTTAAAAGCCCTAAAGCATTGAAAAAACATTTCTAAATTTAAATTTTGATCTATGGGTACCAATTAGTAATAGTTTCAATGGTAACTGAGTGAACTCTCACAACTTCTTAGGAATAAAATTCTTGATCTACTATATTTTCATCAACTCCTTGATAGAGTAGAAATGAGATGATTTTGTAATTTGATAAATGATCACCCAAATCACATAATTATCACTTGGATTCAATTTTAAACCATTGATGATGTCCATAGAAATATTTTCCCACTTCCATAAAAGGATAGACAACAGTTTCAAGAAACCACAAAATCATTGTTCTTCAAAGTTAATCCTTTAAAAATTAAGGAATCATGAAATTAAATCTATATTTATCACCTCATACAAAAACAAAACTATGTATTTCTCCAATTATCATTTATATTGGTGCCCCTAGAGTTCATTGACCAACAAGTCTCATGTAGACAATCTATTAATTGTTTGCATAGATATATAAGAACAACCAACATACCTCATAAGAATAGTAAACCCATGGGAGAATGCTTCCATCCACCTGAGGTCTCCCAACCATTTAATATATGAAAATAGAAATGAAAATTAATGTTCAAATCTTTTTTGATCCAATACTACAGATAATATGATGAGTTTTACTTCACTGAGGTGAAGAACACACGTCCAACAACTTCTTTCAGTCCAATCATCATATGAGCAAATAAATTAATAAGAGGCCATCCCTCCACTAATAAATTCATGTATTGAGTCATTAAATTTCGGTTCAAAGCATTGGTGACCACATTCCCATTTTTTGGAATATAATAATTATAAAAATAAATTTTGCTGGATACAAAACCCAAAGTCTATATTCCATTTTTAGATCCATATGGAAAAATTGTATAGAATTCTATTATGATATGACAATAACATAAAATGTACCGCAATGAGATAGTGACTCCATGTTTTGAAATAATTCATTATTCTACCAACTCATGGTCATGGGTAGTCATGTTATTCTTATAAGGTCATAATTAGTAAGAGATATATGATACAACCTGCATTAAAAAAATCAATGACCACCCCAAACTCATACCTTAGGAATCATAGAAAAAATCATAACCTAAACAAGGTTATAGAGGAATTAGAAATGGAGACAAAGTAAACATATTATTTAGTTCCTAAAAACACCTCTTCTATTTATAATTCCATTCACATATAAGAATATTACTTCTTAAAATTATCATTTGAGATGTATTCATGGGGGAATTGCTAATAAACAATATGTAAAACCATTCAAACCTAACACTCTCTAAATCTAAAATATATTTCTAGGAAGATCGTGGGACATTACCACCTATTTTTCTAAGATAAACTAAGAATTATCCATAAAATATAACATTCCCCATAAAAATTACTTCTCGGATCCAAATTTCGCATTTTTGAAACATAAAATATCAGTTCTATTCTCTCAATTTTCTATATATGATTCAAAAATTGTCCAATTTTTCATCCTCTAAATTTCAGAACACATAAATACCATCCACATAGCCAACTATGAAAGATTCCATAAATTAATGAAATATTCATTTCATAGACACCATAGACAAAAGTTTTGTATTAGTGAGACTAAATGGCATAACCAGAAACTACATATTCTTAAACTATATCATAAAAAATATCTTATTTATATTCCCTACTCAAAAACAGAACTGGTGGTACCTATAATGTATATGGAATGAGTAGCTCGAAGCCCATAGTTAACTTATTACATTATCATAAGAAATAATAGATCACATCCCAAATGACCTATTAGTATAGTAGTATTGTAAATTAATATATATACATTAATATCAAATTATACTATAAAACTAATACTACAATATTTTGAAACATAATTTTACATCAATGAACTCCTTCAATAATTTATTCTTCATAAATTTAGGAAAAAAACAATTTTGGGCTAAAATGCACAATAAGGGTTACATACAATGTAATATACCATGAATTAAGGATAAATGATAAATATGAATAGGTAAATAAATAAAACACATATCATATAGTCAATAACATGAGCACAAAGAATAATATTGTGGGAATAAATGTTGATAAAATAATTCAATATAAATAATCACATAATCATGAATCTAATAAATGGATATCATAACTCATAAAATGATTACATGGACCTCAATAACATAATTATAAATAATGGAAATACATTTCATTGGAATATCATGATTTTATACAGCCTGATATTTATACCATCAAAGCCTTGTTCCAAGATAGTTTAATTGATGAGTATGCATACATCGAAATCCCACGTAATGATGACATACTGATTAATTCCATGAGTCTTATCAATGTATCAAGGGGATATTTAATTTTGGGTCCCACCAATCACTACATTTCCAATCCATTCCTTTTATGTCAAATAATAAATTGAATTCAAGAAAAATATTCCTTATGAAAAAATATTGGAACTCATCATAGAATTTGAATTATCTTTAATTATATAGTCAATAAAATAAATTCAAATAGAAAAACAATATTTTTAAATGATATGTGGTATATGTAATAACAATTTATATAATAAAAAAATAGTGGATATTTAACTAAAATGTGATATCTAATGATCATGTTGATCTGAGTGGACCTATCAAGAAGAGTTGGATTGAGTTTCCAAAAAAATTTCTTCTGAAAATAAATTTAAAACCAATATCCCTCAATTTGATTAAAACTAAAAAAACAAAAGAATTAATTTAATTATATAAGTTTATTTTTTAAAACTAATCACAAAATTAAAATAATTTCATAGTAAATATACATTCGATAAAATTAGATTTTGAAAATAATTTAATTATATCAATCACTGTATAGATAACAATTATTTATGTGAATTATCTCAGTAAATTATTTTAATTGTTTTTAAAACCAAAATCATATTTTATTTAAAATAATTAATGGATAAAATTAAATGAGGAACAGAAGAATTTATGAATTGGTCTTAGTATCAATTTGAGACTTAATCCCCTCCATGTGGGAATAAAAAATTCCAAGAATATTTTCATAAAATATATTGATCAATAACATGTATTAGGCTTTGTTAAAAACAACACACTAGGTTATCAATGAAAAATTCATATTCCTAAGCTATACATGGGATAAATCAGCTACATTTCACACATAACCTATTCCATTGTTCTATATGTGAAGAAAATTTATGATAAATGGGTGTCTTTGTTAATAACTACCTATATTAGTACATGGTATATTATTGAAAATAAATAGAGAAATAATAAATCTCAAATTTTGATGATAAAGAAAGGAGGATGTTATTAGAGCTTAGAAGATGTGGTGTAGATCATTATAAATTACTATAGTTTTTCATGGGTCCATGAATATGTTGAGCAATGTATTGTTTTCAAACAATTCAAAATAATGTTTTTTAAAGGGGGAGATTATTTCAAATAATACTCTGTCTCTTTATGATGATTTTGATGCTCACAAATGCCCTTAATTATTTACTAATTATTTCGTTGAGTATTTTGCAGGAATTTATTTTATTTATTTATTTCATACAACGATATTTCATACTTCACTGTAGCGCAAGATCAATTTTAGCGTGTTCTGGAATCACTGTAGCGCAAGATCAATTTTAGCGTGTTCTGGAATCACTGTAGCGCGAGATCAATTTTAGCGCGTACTGGAATCACCGTTCATACCCTACGTTGATGAACGTAACGTATGGATGAAAAGTTTACTTTTTATGTTAAAAGAAACGTATGGTTAAGGAACCTTACGTTATTTTGAAACGTATGGTTAATGAATCTTACGTTGTTGAAAAGTATGGAAGAAGAACATTACGTTTGGAAGGAACCTTATGTTTTCGTTTTTGGACAAGTATGGAAGAGAAACCGTACGTTAGTTTTCAGTGTTGAGTTTGTTTCTCAAAAGTATGGATCATCAATCTTACTTTAATAATCAACCGTACGTTCTTTGGAGAGTTGAAGCGAGACAAAGTATGGATGATCAACCCTACGTTTGAATGCTGAAGAGAAAGTATGTATGTTCAACCTTACGTTTGTGAACCTTACGTTTGTGAACCTTACGTTTGTGAACCCTACGTTTGGAGCCACGTCATCAACCCTACGTTTGGCGTCGGGATATTTTTGACAGACGATATTTCCTTTTGCATTGGTCAAACAAGCGGTTTATTAAGCGGATTTCGAGCCGATTCTTAAGTACGACTTTGACTGAATCAAAGACGATTTACAACGGATTAATGATTGATTTAAACGGAGCTTTTTGTGCCGATTCTTCAGGGGAGTAACAACGGCTCTGTTATTTCATTTAATATCGCGAATCTAAAGGAGATTTTCATGGATCTATTTATGCGGAATATTTTCTCAGATTTGAATATATGTGTTCTATCTTGGAAGCTTCGGATATATATATATACACAGAAAAGTGTGTGAAAGATATAGATTGATCTTTTAACGAGCAAGAAACAGAGACTGAGAAAAGGCGTTCTTTTCTGGTGATCGAGAAGAAGTGTAAAACCTTTATTACCGAAGGAAGATCTTGATAGCAGATTCACGTGTTCTACATCGACTATCTGTTGTGAATCTACTGCTGCTGAAGTTGTGAAGTTTCTGGTAATATCTATTGCGACTGGATCGACTCAGAACTGTTTTGATTACAGATCTTTATTTTCTGAAGACAACGATCTATCTACTGTCAATTGCTTTCTGTTGCAATTGTGAAGAACAACTGGAGAAGTGTTTTCTTTATCGAAACCCTTTTTATTTTTGAGTGATCAGCTTCTCGTTCTAAGCTGTGTGGGTTCGTGTTTGAACCAGGAAGGCTTTGTTTGCCTGAAACTTGTAAAGGTGTCAACTGCCTGTACTCAGTTGTGAACAGGTCTGTGGAAACGAGGACCAGATAGTGAAAATCGCCAAGCTCGTGGATTTGAGCGTTGGTGGAGTGGACTAGGGGCCTTCTGTTCCCCGAACCACTATACATCCGTGTGTTCATGCTTTTACTTTTTCCGCTGCATATTTAATCGAGAAAAAGCATAGTGGACAGAATTTGTCTAAATTGAAGAGATTATAATAATTTTGAAAAGACACAATTCACCCCCCCCCCTCTTGTGTGTAATCCGTAGATTCAGATCCAACAATTGGTATCAGAGGAGGAGCTTCTTATTTTTAAAGTCTTATCAAGCTAGAAGTATTTAAAGATTATACATAGTGTATCATGGCTGATATGAGAGAGGGAATGTCAATGGTCAGAGCACCTTACTTTAATGGAGATAATTATGGCTGCTGGAAATCACGTATGATTATTTATCTGAAAAATCTTGGTTACAAAGTCTATTCAAAGATTCTGACTCGCTATGAAATTCCTGAAAATCCCGATACATGGAGTGCTGCTACAGAGGCTGAGTATGACATAAATTCAAAAGATATGAATGCAATCATCTGTGGTCTAGGACCAGATGAATTTAACAGAGTATCTCAATGCCCGAATGCATATGAAATGTGGCAAACAATAGCTGTTGCTTATGAAGGAACAGATAATGTAAGACAGATGAGATATGCAACTGCTAAGTTAAAATTCGATACTTTCAGAATGATTGAAGGAGAGGGCATCACTCAGATGAATGGAAGATTGACAGAAATTGTCAATAATATAACAGCTCTAGGAGAACCAATCAAGCAGGCTGATCAAGCGTTGAAGGTACTGAGAGTACTTCCTACTCGATGGAATGGAATCTCTGCAGCAATCAGACAATCAACTTCTGTTAAAGATCTAACTATGAGAGAACTGATTGGTACATTGATGATGTACGAAGCTGAAATGCAAGATGAGGTAAATGAGCATAAAGTCTACATAAAAAGAGAAAATACTGCTTTGAAAGTGACTTCTCAACAAAAGGATAGAAAGATGAAGAACAGAGAAGTAAGTGCTAAATCAGAAAGCTCTGATTCTTCAAATTCGGATGAAGAACTGGCTCAGCTAGCCAGAAAATTCAGAAAGTTCTATAGTAAGAAGAAAGACTTCAAGAAATCCTTCAAAAAGGATAGCAAGGAAGTGAGATGTTATGAATTCAAAAAGATGGGACATATCAGACCGGATTTCCCAAAATTGAAAGATGCAAAGAAGAATAAATTCTTCAAAAGAGATGATTATGAGCAGAAAGACAAGAAAGCTATGAAAGCTACTTAGAGTGTTTCTGAAGACTCAAGTAATTCTTCTGAATCAAGCTCAGAGAAGGAGGAAGCCAATTTAAAAGCAAATATGTGTTTCATGGCTGAAACTGATGAGGTACACTCATACTACTCCTCTGACTCAAATAATGAATCAAACTCTGAAACAAGCTTCTCAAATAAAAAACTTGCAGCTTACTGCAATATGCTTGAAGAAAGGTATGACTCATTATTTAAAAAATATAAATCTATAAAGAACTTGCACAAAGCTATTTCAGATGAGAGAAATACTTTCCTAAAACAACATAAGGAATTAATTGACAAATACAACTCTGCTGACTCAAATAAAATTAATTTTGAATCAAAAATAAAAACTCTACAGGATGAAGTAGAATCTTATAAAAAGGCTGCATTAGTTTTTACAAAAGGAGAAAACACCTTAAATGATATAATTGGAAAAACTGTAATTAAAAAGGAAAGGTTTGGAATTGGAAGTAAAGGAGAAAAACCTAAGTTATACAAAAATTATTTTGTTCCTAGCACTAAACAAGTTATTTGTAACTACTGTGGAACAAAAGGTCATATAGCTAAAAACTATTTTCTAAGAAAACCTCAAATATGTGGAATTAAGAAAGCTTATATTTCCAATGATCTATATGATTCAATCAATTTTAAGAAAACAAAGCAAATCTGGATACCCAGATCACTGCTTTCTAACACTCCTGGACCCAACAAAATATGGGTACCAAAGCAATTTGTTTAAATGTCTTTGCAGGTAGCAGGTCACCAAAGAAAAAAATAAATATGGTATATGGACAATGGCTGCTCAAGACACATGAGTGGAACTTCAGCTAATTTCTCTTCTCTTACTCGAAAGGAAGGAGGACTTGTCACCTTTGGTGACAATGCCAAAGGAAAGATTATTGGTATTGGAAAAGTTGGAGATCCAGAGATAGTCTCAATCAACAAAGTACTTTATGTACAAGGGTTAAAACAAAATATGATAAGTATCTCTCAACTCTGTGATGATGGATACACTATTTATTTTACTAACAATAGTTGTACTGTTTCTAAAGATAAACTGTTTAAGTTTAGAGCACCCAGAACTGATATTGTTTATACTTTGGATTTGTATTCCTTGTGTAAACAACAAGTAAACTGCTTAACTGCTAATATAAGTGAATCCTGGATCTGGCATAGAAGACTTGGTCATTGCAATATATATGCTTTACATAAATTATCTAAGAAACATCTAGTTTCTGATTTGCCTAGTCTCAAATTTGAAAATGACAGATTCTGTGATGCATGTCAGCTTGGCAAGCAACACAAATCATCATTCAAATCTGTTAATAAAGGTGCTACAACTAAACCTCTAGAACTTATCCATATAGATTTGTTTGGACCTTCAAGAGTAGCAAGTTTAGCTGGTAAATTATATGTTTATGTATTAGTTGATGATTATTCTAGATTTACTTGGATTTTCTTTTTGAAATTTAAAAGTGAAGCTTTTAGTTTATTTGAAGGTTTTTGTAAATCTATTCAAAATGAAAAAGGTTTTAATATAATCTCATTGAGAAGTGATCATGGTGGAGAATTTGAGAACCAGGAATTTAATTCCTTTTGCTCAAACATGGGTATTAAACACACCTTCTCTGCTCCAAGAACACCTCAACAGAATGGGATTGTAGAAAGAAGAAATAGAACTATTCAAGAAATGGCTAGAACTATGTTAAATGAATATAGCCTACCTATATATTTCTGGGCAGAAGATGTTAATACAGCTTGTTATATAATGAATAGAATTTTAATAAGACCTATTTTGAAAAAGACACCCTATGAACTATGGAATAACAGAAAACCTAAAGTAAATTACTTTAAAGTTTTTGGATGCAAGGTTTACATCTTGAATACCAAAGATAATCTTGGTAAATTTGATCCAAAATCTGATAAAGGTATTTTCTTAGGATATTCTGCAACCTCCAAAGCTTATAGAGTCTATAATAAAAAGTCAAGGATTGTTGAAGAATCAGTTCATGTGAAATTTGATGAATCTGATCCTTTTGAGAAAAGGATAGAACAAATAGATGATCCTGATTCTAATGAAAACATGAGACCTGAGAATTTAAAGAATGATTTTGAAAATGATATAAAAGAAATTCAGTCAAGTTCAGAAGAACATGATACTGAAGAACCTTTGAATGTAATGCCTAGACAGTCTAGAACCTTAAAGAATCACCCTTTAGAATCTGTGATAGGTGACTTAGAGACTGGTATTCAAACAAGAAGAAACTTTGGAAACATAGTTGAATTCTCTGCTTTCCTATCCCAACAAGAACCTAAGACCATAGAAGAAGCCTTAGATGATGAGAGCTGGGTAATAGCAATGTAGGATGAATTGAACCAGTTCAAGAGAAATAAGGTTTGGGAATTAGTTGAAAGACCACATGATTATCCAGTAATAGGAACTAAATGGGTCTTTAGGAATAAACAGGATGATCAAGGGATAATAACTAGAAATAAAGCAAGATTAGTAGCTAAAGGATATAATCAAGAAGAAGGAATAGATTATGATGAGACCTTTGCACCTGTAGCCAGGTTAGAAGCCATTAGAATTCTTTTAGCCTATGCATCTTATATGAATTTTAAATTATTTCAGATGGATGTTAAATCTGCATTTTTAAATGGTTATTTAATGGAGGAAGTTTATGTTGAGCAACCTCCTGGTTTTGAAAATTCTCAAAAACCAGATTCTGTTTTCAAACTTACTAAAGCTCTTTATGGCCTTAAACAAGCACATATAGCTTGGTATGAAAGACTAAGTTCTTTTCTTTTGAAAAATGATTTTACTGTTGGACTAGAAGATCCAACACTCTTTAAGAAAACTGTGAAAAATAATGTTTTGTTGGTTCAAATTTATGTTGATGATGTAATTTTTGGATCAACCAATAAAATTCTTTGTCATGAATTTTCAGAATTAATGCAAAAATAATTTGAAATGAGTATGATTGGAGAATTAAATTTCTTTTTGGGTCTTCAAATATTTCAAAAAGATTTTGGAAATGTTTTAAATCAATGCAAATACATTACTGATTTACTTAAGAAATTTGGACTTGAAAACAGCAAGACATTTACAACTCCTATGTGTACTAATATAAAACTTGATTTGGATGAAACTGGAAAATCAGTGGACAACAAGTTATATAGAGGTATGATTGGTAGTTTGTTATATCTTACTGCTAGTAGACCAGATATAATGTATTCAGTATGTCTTTGTGCTCGATTTCAATCAAATCCCAAAGAATCCCACTTAACTACTGTTAAAAGAATTTTTAGATATTTAAAAGGTACTATTTATCAATCTCTGCATTATCCAAAAACCTCTGATTTTAATTTAATTTCATATTCAGATGCTGACTTTGGAAGCTGTAGATTAGATAGGAAGAGTACTTCAGGAACATGTGACTTTTTAGGAAAGTCTTTAGTATCATGGTCTAGTAAGAAACAACACTCAATTGCCCTGTCAACAGCCGAGGCAGAATATGTGTCTGCAGGTAGTTGCTGTGCACAGGTGTTGTGGATGAAAAACAATCTTATGGACTTTGGATTAAATTTCAATAATACACATATTTTATGTGATAATACTAGTGCAATTAATATTTCAAAAAATCCTATTAGTCATTCTAGAACTAAGCACATTGATATAAGACATCACTTTTTAAGAGATCATGTGTTTAAAAAGGATATATTTTTAGAATTTGTAAATACAGAAAATCAATTAGCAGATATTTTTACTAAACCACTTCCCACGGCAAGGTTTGAATTTATTAAGGGGGAGTTAGGTTTATTTAATTTTAAATAATTTTTTTTTAAATCTTATTCTGTTTTCGAATTCTGCTTAATTTTTGTTTCCCGCTATAAAGTAATTTTGTTTTGTTTTAAATAAAAGTAATGATTAGTGATTACATGGGAATCAAGGCTGTCAGAACCGTTTCACCTTCTAAACTGTTTCACCTTTTTCGGAAACCCTTTCGAAAACCTAGAACCGCACATCTGCTCCAAAACCCTTTTCTGAATCTTCAAACCCTAAACTTACGAACCTTCAGAAATAGTTGTTGAAATGGCAAAGACTAAGCGTCCAGATGAAGCTGAGAGCAGTGCTGCAAAGAAACCTAAAGTAGTTGGTCGGAAAATACTGCAAGGTAAAGTCATAGATTTAGAATGGCTGTTTGAAACTAATTTACTGTTGAAGCAAGCGTTGTCGTTTCAAAGCCTTGATCAAGCTTTTAATAGTGCAAATTCTGAGTTTCTATATGAGGCAGAAATGAGACATTTCTTTAGAACTGTTCAGTTTAGCCTTGGAGTTACGGAGGATAGTTTATTGGCTCAAATAGAGGATAAGGACTTTTCCATATCATCTGTAGAGATAAGTCAAATTCTTAACTGCCCTCATGAAGGAGTTTTTCATTTCGATTTACGGAATATTGGAGATTCTGTACATAAATCTGAAGACATTATGTCTTTTCTATTTGGAACCAGAGTGATAAAGAAAATGTTTATTAACGATTTGGAGCCCGATCAGAAAATCTTGGTAAAATTTGTTCAGACTGGTTTAGCACCAAGGATGGCTGAGATGGAGAAAATCCTATACCCTGAAATGTACATAATGTATCTTCTGATGTGTGATATTAAGTTTAATTTTCCTCGGTTTATGATAAGATATTTGAATTACTGCTGTCAGAGTGAAGCAAGAATGACCTTTTTCCCTTATGGAAGGTTCATTTCTTTGTTTTTGCATAAAAGAGGAATGATCAGATTGATAGATGCTGGGGTGAAATGTCACCACAGTAATGTTTTTAATGCTGGAACTTTGAGGAATGTAGGATACTTCTGGAGCACAATTAAAGGAAAACTCTTACCTGTTGGAGCTGAGGAAGACTCGGAGAGTGCTCAGGCTCAACCGGCTAAGTCCAAGGAGGGACAAGCAGAATCAAGGGTTAGTACAGTGGCAAGGAGAATTCGTTTTGAGATGGAGGAAGTTGAGGAAGAGAGAAGTCAAGAAGGACTTCAATCTAAAAGGAAGTGGTCAATTGATGAAGAAATTATCTCTCCTTCCTTGAAATCCTCTGAACCGGTAATTTCTTATTCATTTGTGAGAGAAGCTGTTGTGGAGCAGACTGCACCGATAGAGGAACCATCAGCTCAACCGGAAATCCAAAAAGAACATCAATCTGCTGTTGTGGCTGTTGAAAATGTAATACAACAAGAACAACCTATGGAGGTAGTGCCTGGTGAAGAAGTGGCCCGACCTCAAGATTTACATGAAAATATTGTTCTTGACCAATCAGTCGAAGTCAGAGAGACTACTGTTCGTGATGAACATACTTCTGAAGCTAATACAGAAGTACTTCAGGAAGATTTTTCAGTGGAAGAGTTTCAGGCTTCAAAAGCTAGTTCAGTGGATCAACTTTGTCAGGACAAGGACAAAGAACAATCAGATGCAGATTCTTTACCACTTGCCCTGCCTCATCAACCTTTTTCTGGACATGAGAATAGAGCACAGGATGCCCCTGATTTGAGAAAAGAAGAAGTTGTTGAGTTGTACAAGCGTATCTCTCAGTTAGAATCTGAGAATGTTAGTCTCAGAAATTCTATGAACTTAGAGCAGTTGAAGTTTCAGAAGCTGAAAGAATGTACTGTTTCAAGACAGGAAGTAGATTTGTTTAAGACTGATATGTTTCATGTTGTTGATCAGTTAAAATCAGAGATGGTAAAGAAAGATGATATGTCTGAGTTGAAGATTTACATGGAGAATAAATTTGAGTCTGTTGCAAACAGTGATGTGAGTGGATCAGGCTCTTCACCTGATTTGATTCGGAGATTTCAAGAAATTACTGCAGCAATGAGCAATATGAGTGAAAAATTACACGATCTTCAGTGTAATAGTGCCCCTTTGTCAGTTTTGCTAGATAATCAGAAATTTTTAGTGGATCAGTTGACATCTGGAGAGCAACCGATTAGGATTCTTTTGAATCAGTTATCAGAAAAGTTGGCTCTTTTTGTTGAAAAAGAAGAAAGAATGCATGAGTTTTTTAGAGTTAATTTTATTGAAGATATTCATATGACTCAAGAGAATAGAGATCTTATCATCAAGTTAGGAGATGGGATGATGAAGAGGCTCAGAGAACAGTTTACAGAGATCAAGACCGTGATTCAAAGGAGATAGACACTTTTTTTTTCTTCCCTACCTTATCCATGAACCTTGATTCCTCTGTATATCACAATCATTTATATATATAACAGCTTGTGAATGAAAATTCTTTTCTTACTTCTGTTTTGTTTTGTTGTTTATTGATTTATGACTAAGTTAGCCAGTATAACAAATTCACTTATTCATACACAGTTAATTATAGCATTTACTTATAGTTCAGTGCAATATTGAATGTGTTCAAATCCGTAATTTTTCATTCTTTTTGATATCACAAAAGGGGGAGAATTTGGATAAACACAATATTTAAATTCATTTGTTTCCTATGAAGAAATTTGGATAGCTGAAAATTTATTTTTATGGGGGAGAAATTTTATTATAGTTAAATATTGTTTCAATCCTTTCAGAATTCTAAAATTTTATAAAACTATTTTTTTTCAATAAAGATTGCAATTAAATTAGTTCTATTATTTTATGGGTTTTGTGATCATCAAAAAGGGGGAGATTTTTGAGCAATGTATTATTTTCAAACAATTCAAAATAATGTTTTTTAAAGGGGGAGATTATTTCAAATAATACTCTGTCTCTTTATGATGATTTTGATGCTCACAAATACCCTTAATTATTTACTAATTATTTCATTGAGTATTTTGCAGGAATTTATTTTATTTATTTATTTCATACAACGAGATTTCATACTTCACTGTAGCGCAAGATCAATCTTAGCGTGTTCTGGAATCACTGTAGCGCGAGATCAATTTTAGCGTGTTCTGGAATCACTGTAGCGCGAGATCAATTTTAGCGCGTACTGGAATCACTGTTCATACCCTACGTTGATGAACGTAACGTATGGATGAAAAGTTTACTTTTTATGTTAAAAGAAACGTATGGTTAAGGAACCTTACGTTATTTTGAAACGTATGGTTAATGAATCTTACGTTGTTGAAAAGTATGGAAGAAGAACATTACGTTTGGAAGGAACCTTACGTTTTCGTTGTTGGACAAGTATGGAAGAGAAACCGTACGTTAGTTTTCAGTGTTGAGTTTGTTTCTCAAAAGTATGGATCATCAATCTTACTTTTATAATCAACCGTACGTTCTTTGGAGAGTTAAAGCGAGACAAAGTATGGATGATCAACCCTACGTTTGAATGCTGAAGAGAAAGTATGTATGTTCAACCTTACGTTTGTGAACCTTACGTTTGTGGACCTTACGTTTGTGAACCCTACGTTTGGAGCCACGTCATCAACCCTACGTTTGGCGTCGGGATATTTTTGACAGACGATATTTCCTTTTGCATTGGTCAAACAAGCGGTTTATTAAGCGGATTTCGAGCCGATTCTTAAGTACGACTTTGACTGAATCAAAGACGATTTACAACGGATTAATGATTGATTTAAACGGAGCTTTTTGTGCCGATTCTTCAGGGGAGTTACAATGGCTCTGTTATTTCATTTAATATCGCGAATCTAAAGGAGATTTTCATGGATCTATTTATGCGGAAGATTTTCTCAGATTTGAATATATGTGTTCTATCATGGAAACTTCGGATATATATATATACACAGAAAAGTGTGTGAAAGATATAGATTGATCTTTTAACGAGCAAGAAACAGAGACTGAGAAAAGGCGTTCTTTTCTGGTGATCGAGAAGAAGTGTAAAACCTTTATTACCGAAGGAAGATCTTGATAGCAGATTCACGTGTTCTACATCGACTATCTGTTGTGAATCTACTACTGCTGAAGTTGTGAAGTTTCTGGTAATATCTATTGCGACTGGATCGACTCAGAACTGTTTTGATTACAGATCTTTATTTTCTGAAGACAACGATCTATCTACTGTCAATTGCTTTCTGTTGCAATTGTGAAGAACAACTGGAGAAGTGTTTTCTTTATCGAAACCCTTTTTATTTTTGAGTGATCAGCTTCTCGTTCTAAGCTGTGTGGGTTCATGTTTGAACAAGGAAGGCTGTGTTTGCCTGAAACTTGTAAAGGTGTCAACTGCCTGTACTCAGTTGTGAACAGGTCTGTGGAAACGAGGACCAGATAGTGAAAATAGCCAAGCTCGTGGATTTGAGCGTTGGTGGAGTGGACTAGGGGCCTTCTGTTCCCCGAACCACTATACATCCGTGTGTTCATGCTTTTACTTTTTCCGCTGCATATTTAATCGAGAAAAAGCATAGTGGACAGAATTTGTCTAAATTGAAGAGATTATAATAATTTTGAAAAGACACAATTCACCCCCCCCCTCTTGTGTGTAATCCGTAGATTCAGATCCAACAGAATATTTATTTGAAATGACATCGAAAATGTTAAAAAGTTAATATAGAAATACATTATGTTGTATATTTCCAGAAAGACCTACTATTTTTAGTATATAATTATTTTAGCTTTTTTCAGACACATGGATCTCTATTTACTTATTTTTTCTAGCATATGAGAGACTATATTACTATTTACATTCATTTACAACTTTCAAGTGAGGGATATTATTATGAATTTTTATCATTATATGCCAATTTTTCTAATGTCCAAAAGGAATAACAAATATAGGAATCTATATATATAGATATAGTTCATGTATGGTTTAGAATTTTTCTTTCTGATATATGTGGATATTCTTATGTATAGTCATTCTTAAATCCACAGGCTTCGTTCAATAATGAAATGTATAATAATTCCATTCGAGAATTGTATTTGATATTGATTATGGCTAGAAATGGTAGCACTTATATGCTAGATTAACATATTGTGTCTCTTGTAGTGTTAGATGCCTTGATGATAATGAAATTTATTTAACTAGTAGTAGATTCACTAAATGTTAACACCATTTGATGGTAGATAATCCTATAAGTATATATGATTGTTTGTATATCAACCAAATGGTAGTGGTAGATTTTCCTTGGTGGTATCTCTACATAATTGTAGAAACATATGGCAGTAACACCATTGATCTGGTGGTAAAACTATGAAATTGTAGCAGATACTGGTTTTATATGTACCTGGTAGTGCAGGTATCTCCACTAGATTATAGCACATATGGATGGTAGATCCTAGAATTCACAGAGTTTAACAAGTGGTAGCATGTTAAACATATGGAATATTGATGAGATAACTTTCTTCAACAAATTTTATTCTATTTTAAATAATGGACGATGGTGATAATTGATAGAGACATGGAAAAAGTTCAAAGTTTATCTATAAATATGATTACAATCATAAAACATTAACTTCATTAGAGACATATAAAACATGATTTATGATAATAAAAATAATATGGTTCTTAGAATAAGATAACAACATCCCCCTTTTGATTATCAAGAATCATATAATTCAAAGACATATAGAAATATATTCACATATTTATAATAGATAAATGAATGAATATAATGTTCTTAACATAGTGTAGTTGGGGTTTGGCTTAGTGGTAAGCACCCCTTAAATATACATGAAAAATGGGGGTTCAAAACCCATTGGGTGCTGGTTGTTGTAGCAGTACTGTAGCAGTGGCGGCACTGTAACAACGACAGGAACTATAGCGGCGGCAGGTCACTATAGCGGCGACAGAGCACTATAGTAGTGCCGGCTACTGTGCAGTACTGTAACAATGTGGGTACTATAGCAGTACTATTCACAGAATGGGCTTTGGGCCAACCAAATGGGCCTACCGGTCATGTAATGGGCTAAATGCCCACTGGGCCTTCGGGCTATGTAATGGGTGTCCCTCTACCTAGATAAAGAGGTCTTTGCTTTGCTTTAATAATAAAATGAGGCTTCAGCCCCAACCTTTAAAAAAAATAATGTTCTTAACATAGTGCATAAAAATTAATTGTATTCATGATGTATAGTAACTCTTGTGATATTCCAAAAAATAAATCCTTTTATATTTCATACGATAACTCCCCTTTTTGGAACTTTTAAATATATATAATGAATATTAAATGAAATAGAAAACATTGAGATTAAGAAAATGAGGAAAGTAAATATATAGTAATGTCAAAAAAATTACATCATCAGTTAGAATAGAAGAAAATAAATAAGTATTAAAATCATAATCAAATTCAGATGAAAAACAGGTTCATTGATAGATTGAAAAGAGCTAATAGAAATTTCATGACCTCTTCCATTTGGCCCTCTGTTAGAGACACTTATGATAATATTTTGCACAATGCTAGATGGATGGTTTCGAGAAATTCTTCCATGAGATTCTGGTTAGACAATTGGACTGGTGACCCGCTTATCTCTGTGACTCCCCTCGACCATCACCCTGTTGATATCAACTCTACTGTCAATGATGTGATTAATTCTCACTTTGATTCCCTCCCTGACAGCATCATTCAAATTATTGATTCCTATCATTTTTCTCCCTCGAGTGATTTCTTGATTTGGGAGCCTTCTCATAATGGGATCCTTAATGCCAAAAACTTTTATAATCACTCCTTACACAACACTGAGATTGATATGAATTGGATAAAACATTTTGACAAACCTTGGATCAAACCTTCTAGATTCACTCTTATTTGGCGTCTCGCCTACAATAGAATTCCCACTGAGGTTTGTCTTCAAAGCTTTGGTATCCAACTTTGTTCCAAATGTCGTCTTTGCAACCAGCATAGAGAAGATACTAACCACTTATTTCTATCTTGTGCTACTGCCACTGCCCTTTGGAACTATATTTTTGACATTTTTGATTGCAGATGGCTGGCTCAGAACTCTATTGCTGAGCAGCTTAAAAGATGTGTGGCCAAGGATAACTCTCAACAAATCAGAAACTTGCTTCTTGCTGGGATCTCTGAGCTGATTCATGTGATTTGGTATGATAGAAACTTGATTCTTCACAATAATTGCTCACACAATATTAATGCAGGTAAAACGCGTATTCTTATTGCTATTCGGGAAGCTGCGCTGATTCAGACTGGTTCCTGCAACAACCTGGTGGATGATTTTATGATCCTTCGGCGGCTTCGAGTTGAGGCCAAATTCTCGAAACCGCTCCGCACTCTAGAGGTTTTTTGGAGACCTCCCTTTCCAGGTTGGATTAAAATTAATGTGGATGGAGATTCTAAAGGAAATCCAGGTCCTGCGGGTTGTGGTGCTGTTTTCAGAAATCATCATGGTAAGATTATGGGATGCTTTTTTGGAGGCTGCGGTACTGCAACCTCTCTGGAAGCAGAGATGTTAAGTGTTATCCACGCCACTTCTTTTGCTCTTCAACGTGGGTGGAACAACTTATGGATTGAAAGTGATTCTACCACTGTTGTTCAAGCCATTTGGAAGGGAGAGATTCATCTTGCTTGGTCAATTACTACGCGCTGGATGAACTGTCTTCAATCCCTTCATGACGTCAGTTTCATTGCAACTCATACTTACCGTGAAGCTAACATGGTTGCAGATTCTCTCGCGAACAAAGGGATTGCTCAGAATCTAACTTGGCTGGAGGAGCTCCCTAATAACTTGATGCCTTTGCATCGTAAAGATTGTAATCTGATCCCGTCTTTCAGACTCTTGTAATCTTTGTTTCCCTTTTGCTAATAAATATGCTTTGGTCCTTTGACCAAAAAAAAAAAAAAACTATACTCTAGTAGATAATAGTGGACCTCTCTACTCTTTTGAGATTAAAGGACCACTATTATATATTATATTTCCAAAATAATCATCATAATATAATTTTGAATAATCCAACCCAATCATAAAATATATTAGGGATTTCTACCCCTTAGATTATATTTTATCATCATCCTTATCTAAGGAAACAAGGTCAGTATAGATTAAAAAAGTCTGGCATTCTGATGTAGTTGGATCAAATCTATCACTAGATTCCTAACAGGATAAATTATATGGAGATATTACCTTCCACTCAATACTGGTATATATTCATGACTAAGAAATATTTTCATATGGGTTCTATGGGTCAATCTCTAACCTCAATATTTTTGACTACCTATGTTTTTATGATTTATTTTTTTCATGTAAATTAAATTTCATTGATAGTTTTTCTTTCACACTAATCTGTATTATAAATTATTTATATGAAAATAAAATTTATGTCTGATCTACATGAAAAAATTATTTTATCTTCTGGTATAAACAATACTATATTTGTCTTGTGATACACACAATTTCGAGATCCTTTGAAAACATTCATTATATGCAATACCAACTTTTACTGATCTACAATATAATAATAATATTATTATAGTTATAAACTATCCATTAGAATTGTATACATGAATAATATTAATAAAAATATTAAACTCTGTTTTGTGAATATTTATAAAATTAATTCTTTAGTTATAAGTTAACTATAAATGAACATAAAAACCAATTGGATAAAAAGGTCGTGTCTTGTGAAAAACAATTTTTTTTGCCGAGAATGGATTCTTGTCTTAATAAATTAAATTAATCAAAATTATTGAGATATATTAAGGAAATTTATATATTATAAATTCATTTATTTTGTACATTCATCTTATAAATTTATATGCATAATATAATAATAAATACAATTTTAGGCATAAAAAAGATATGTTTTCATTAGAGGATATTTTACCTCTTTTTAATTTTAGTCTTATTTTAAAACAAATTTTTGGAAAATTCATAATTTTATATTAAAAAAAAATTATTTTTTATAATGGAATTTCAAAATTTACATTGGGTGAATTTTTATTATTTTTTGGGGAAGTTTTAATTTTTGATGAATAGTGAAAATAATAATAAATTTTTATTGAAAAAATTTATTTCATAATAAAATTACATAGTAAAATTATATATTAAATATGTTTTTCAGAATAATTATATTAATTATAAATATATTAATAAAATTTATGTAATTTGAATCATTTTTTATTGAAATTTCATAAAAAATTATTTCTAACTTTTTAACATTTATCCCAAAGAGAACTGGTTGTCTCATCCCATTTGGGGGATTAATTTTAAATTAATTTCAACCAATTACGTGTTTAGAGTTTGGATAAATGTTTCCATACATATATGAATCATAATTTATGATTCCTTATAATGTTAAATTATTTTTGTGCAAAACTTATTTGTGAATGTGATTAAAATTATATATAGTGATTATAGAAAAAATGAGTTTACTAGGTGTTTAATAATTTATTAAGGGTCCTAATAACAAATAAACATTTCCAATATCCATTTTATTGATATATTTCTACAATAATATACCTTTTAGATATAATGGAAAATTAATTTGGGCACATAATATAAGTGAGGCTTCTCAATATTGTTTTAATTTTTTTATTTACAGGAATTCCACTTCTCCCCTACTATAAAAAGGAACTCTACCCCCCTCAATTATTCATACCTAAAAATACCTTTGTCTAATATAACCCATCAAAACATAATATTCCAACTTCCCTCTTATCAATATATAATCCTCTCATTTGGAATAAATCCATCCATAGAATCCCTTTGGTGCAAACCCAGTTCTGTTACCCGAATAAGATGTAATGTTCTTCAACAAGAACTTTTTTCTATTTCATTTTGAACCTCGTTAATATTTCATATATCAAGGTTATATAATAACATATGTGAACTCAATATACTGATATGTTTTTTATAAAATTTTTAAACCTATACCATAACACACTTCCATCAAATGGAATACACAATCATTTTTCGTGTGTACAACTGACTACCACCTCACAAACTGATGTCATTCATTTATCTATTAAAACCAATAACTATTCCGAATATTGATTAAAATAAAATTTTTATATGATATATATGATTTCTATGATTTTATTATTTTATAATAATTATATAACACATTTATTCATGATATTAATTTTGTGAGAATGTGATAACATCATTGCTGGACATGTGTACAACCCCATCCTAAAAGTGAGGCAATTTTTACACATAGTATATGGAATGCATTATGGGTGGGTAAAATAAAAATATAATAAATATATGAAATTTAAAATATATATTAATTATAATATTTATATATATATTTCACTTTCTTTCATTCCTTCAATATGATAATAAAATAGAAACAACATGCATGCGTTTGTGCACCCTACAATCTCCATTAACATTGTAACTCATTTTTTATTTATATATTTTATAAATTATATCAATTACATATATAATAAAAAATATATGATAATTTTTTCATTTTTTAAATGCTTTAATTAAATAAATATTGATCTCACTAAGAGGATCAATAATAAAAAGTCAAAATAATATCTTATATGGTATGTAATATAATAATATTGTTGTATGATTTATTTATAATAATTTTATTTCTATTATAAATTATTTTTGAATCTGTATTATGAAAATCATAACATAAGTAAGGATTTATATCTCACTTTTAATTATGTGATTTATATGATATATTCAGTTATTATTCTTATTGTGTGCTGTATATATTGACCTATGAAATTTTTTATCATGAATTAAATTTATCTTAATGATATTAAATGTTTTAATGGATTTAATTTTTTCTTGGGGATAGTGATTCAAATAAAACTCTTTTATTTAGGGGATTTCTAGTCTCACATTTATTTCTACGAGACTTAGGCTATGTTCGCCACTCATTAATTTTGAGTGGTGTATATTCTTCTAATGAATGAATTATATTATTATAATGTTAATTGTTTATTTCAATTTATTTATCCACTTTATGATCTTTCTTTCATGGGCTTTATGGTTTAAATGTAACCAATCAGTAAATAAATTTTGTCTCAATATTCCATATTTAAGACACATGTCATGTTATGAAGCTATATTCTTCAATGAGATGTATATAATTACATTTAAAATTTTATATCATGAATGTAGTAATTTTAATCATATTTTATGTATAATGTATTTTTATTCTTTTATGCGAATTATGATTCAATGTTACCAATGTGAAAAATGTCTTTTCTATAATCACATTGTTTTCCCAGATTGGTTGTGATTATTTTTAATTTTAAGAAATATTATGATACATCAATCAAGAAAAATAATGAAATTTAATATACAATAGTTATTTATTATAGATTTAATTAATGGAACCAATTTCTCAATTTTTTTCTTATGATATCTTAGAATGTTCTTTTAAGAAAATTTTAATTTTCCCTCTCTTCAGTTTGAAATATTTGTTGTTTCAAATCCATGTTTTATAAAAATGTTTTCAAACCTGTTATAGAAGGAACTTATGAACTTTAATTAATTTTTACACCTATCTTAACTAATTATAATTTTTTAATGAATCTTCTTATTTTTTCCAATATAAGAAAATTTTTAAACTTTTTACGCTACAGATGGAATATTTGGAATGTATAGATTTTTCCACAATCATGACCTTAGTTTAATTGAGTATTGTTTTACATGATATGAAGCTTATTATAAATTAAAAATGTTACAATTTTTTTGAATGTTGTTTTTAAATTTGTAATTCTGTTTTCATCAATAAATTATTCAAATTAATTTAAATAATACATCAAATAATTTCAAAGAGGGTTTCAAAGAAATGGAATTTGAAAAAAATTTTATCATATTCAATGAAAGTATATTTTCTTTAAGAACTATTCCCAGTAATATTCCGATCTAATATTACATCCGTCAATATATTTTATACATTACTATGGATATTATCCAAGTAATCTATTAATGTTCATTCTTTTAATGATTTATTTTTTTTATTTTGTGATGTTTATGGTATATGTTTTTTCCCTAAATAAATCATGTTTCAAATAGATTCACATGAAACCCATTTTTTCAATTTTATAAAAATGTTGTTAGTGATTAAATATTTTTATGTGTTTTAAAGATTATATAAAACTCTTTTTAGTTAATTAATGTCTTGGATAATTGGTGTTGCTTATAAAATGGTGTTGCCTCAATAGTGCTATGTAATCCTATTTTAACTATATGTTGGGTGGTCTAGATAGCATCTGTTAAACACATTATAAAATATATGATAGGTTAATCGACGTGGCACTACGTAATCCCATTATAGCTTATACGATCGGGTGGCGCATATAGTTCTATATAATCAGGTTATTGCTCATATGATGGTGGTGGAATAGATAGTGTCTTGTAGACCCATTATAGATTATTTGAGTTTGTGTCTTATAAAGTGTCAAGAAATACCTTTATATCTTATACGGTGGGGTTGCCAAAATAGTAAGGTGTATTCATATTATTGATTATAAGAAAGGGTGGAATAAATAAGACTCCAATTCATGGGAAAAATATTTATATCTCAAATGATAATGATGTGAAAATATCAATTAGCTTGATCTACTGTGGGAAGAAGGTAAAACCATATCCACTGTACAGAAAGGGTTCTGACTGGGGATGGTGGTGTGTCCTACCTAGTTGGTTTATCCCGCAAGAATTCATATCGTCCAATTTTCCAGTGAGCTTTAAAAAATTGGGTATTATTACATAGTATTATGAGTATTAACTAAATTTAATCTCTATATGTTATGATTTTATGTATTATCCTCTTGATTACCTTATGATTCATTTATTATGAACTTCCTATATTTATTCCATTACATATGTTAATGATCATTCATTTTTGTGGTATGATCTTCTAATGATACAATCATATTATCATAGATTTATACTAATGTTATTCATATATATCAATTTTTTTACCCTTAATAACCATTTGAGCTCATCCTTTATTATGTCGCAATTCCCTAGACTATGAAGAATGGTTTTATGTAGGGTTACCAATGTATATGTTCGTTAAGGTATATATTTATTATCTTTCTCTTAGATAGAAGATTATTTTTTGAATATTCTGATGAAGTAATACTATTATGGTCCTTGGAAATGTACTTTTGTTATGTGGTGAATAATCATCTTAAATGATGTTATATCCATGTATGTTAATCATGGTTTGCTATATTTTGTATCAAATGAAATATTAAGTCATCATTTTGAAACTATGATTAGAAAACATTAGTGAGAATCCTATGGATATTTCTATGAATATTCATTGGGATGTCTCTAAGGATAAGTCTATGTGTGTGTGTAAATATTTACGAAACAATCCTATAATTTTGGTAAAGGATTAAGATAATGGTTTCCATGAAATTGAATCTCTATATAATTAATAAAAATTGATACCATAGAAGAATAGGGGAGATGTTTTGAATGTGTAAAAGGAGGAAAAAAATAAAGTAACTACAAAAGTGAAAATGAAAAGGGTTCAGATAATTTAATGGATGGTAATGCTAGTCTTCTAATGAAGAAAATCTCATGAATAAAATAAAAAAGTTTGTAAAAGTAATAGTTTTTCAAACTAAGATGATGAAACTATGAATGACAAAGGAAAGGTATGTGTTATTCTACTAATATTTTTTATAAAAATGATTAAATAGATATTGATTAATTTTATTCCATGATTCATATTTCAAATTATATGAATTGGTATTGGGGAATAATTAGATAAATCCATGTTAATGGTTTGATAAATAAGTGGTATGATTGAAGGTAACATGTATTGTAATTAATGAATTATGTTATATGAATCATGATATATATATTAATTAATAATTATTAAAAATATATTGAATTGTGATGATGACCTTTAAATTTTATTTAATTTAACGGTGAAATTTCGATAAAGGGAAAGAATCCCATAATGATTTTTGGTTGTTGATAAAATTTTGTTCAGTTTGAAAAAGTTTTGATTTATTTAGATAGAGTAAATTAGATAGTATTGGTGACTTCATAACTCATAGATAATTTGTACAAAAATTTCGTTATGCAATCCTAGATGGAGTGTATAAATTTTTTTGATCTAATGAATATATCCATTAAAATTTTAAATTAGAAATAAAGCATGTTTTCAATGAGGATTTATGGTAATTTAGGTTATTGATGTGTTTCAAGGGAAAAATCGCAAATATATTCACATGTTTTGTATTTTAAAACCAATAGCTAAATTATGATATATGGGGGATCAATGCAAAGATAATTTTTAAGGAATATAGTTACATTACTTATAACATTTTAAAAATTCATCTACTAGAAGGGATATATGCATAACCATTTATGGAATGGTTTATTTTAGACATCATATGAGTTTCTAGAGATTATGTTATTATCTATTCCTATGAAGATTTATTCATATTTAAATTCCTATGCTATCCATTTTTTGTTAGGAAGTTAATCAAATATATAAGGAATGAATTATTGGTCTAACTATGGTATTTATGATAAATTAGTGATCCATTAATAAAAAAACCACCTTTATTATTTAGAGAAAGAGATAAATTTGAAGTCATGAAGGGACCAACTAATGTGTGAGATTGTTCATATGAAGATAAATGTAGTAAAGTAAGTATATTTCATAAGGTTATTAGATTGTAAAATAAATAATCAACTCAAGGAAAATTATATTGATTTTTTTATCATAATACATTAATTTATATTTAACTGAATTTCTTATGAATCATCAATGATTTATTGTTTTCATTCCCTTAACATTCCATTTGAATTTACTTTTTATGAGAAATGACCCCAAACACACCTTATAATTATTTATTCTTTTCATCCATGTCCAATATTATCTTACAACATATTATCCTCTACCTGGAAACCAAATTATGATTTATGTTTGGTGACCACTATGTTTTTGGTAACATTTTTTAGAAGGAAGTTTTAGTATTAATTTTTTTATATGGATTCCAATCAAATAAAAATTTAATAATTAATAAATTGATGATCTATATTAATTTATAGGGAGAAATACTTTTTTGGTGTATAATGTTACACCATATGTTTTTATTAATTAATTTGTTTCAAATAAATAAAATTTTATTAATGGATTGCAATACACGCTACCCCAATTTATGTTTTTTTTAAATTCAACACCCCAAAAATACTGAACTACACAAAACCATTAGGTTGTATTGTGGTACATGAAACACAATGTTTGTTTTCTATTACATACTACTTTGAGTTCCTTCAATTGCTTGTGTTACCTGCAAAAATATGTTTTACAAACAATATACAGGTGATATAGGTATTCAAATATTATAATAGTTATCAACTTGCCATTGGAATTTAATATTAAAAAAATATTAACTATGAAACTTAACTACGGTTTACCCATGTTTCAAAAATTAGATTTTTCCTTAAAAATTAATTAAATATGAAAAAGAAAAACCAATTTAATATAAATGAATTTCTTTTGGAAAAAAACTATTTTTATTCCCACAATGTATTTTTTATAAAAAGAATTTAATAAGTAATAGTAATTTATATTAATAAAATTTAATGTTATAAATTCTACCGATTTGATTACATTTGTCCATTATTTGTTATAGAATTAGATATGAATATATCATTTTTTTTCAAACTAAGATATATTTTGATAAGAGGATGTTTTACATCCTTTTAAATGAATCTATTTCATAAAACTAATTTACAATATAGTTATATATTATTCTCCAAAATAAACATAATTTCAGAATGTGGAATTTCAACTTATGCTTTGGTTTATTTTTGGCATTTTTATGAGAAGTTTCATTTTTTGATGAATATTGAAATAAAATGAATTTTAATTAAAAAATATTTTTTCAAATAATTTATTATTATATTTCAATTTAAGTTTAATTTTTTTAATGTATATTCATGTACATTTTACATATAAAAATAAAATTATGGTCATTGGAACTAATTTCACATTTAAATTGGATATAAAAATAGTTTAATTTTTCAACTGTTCAATATAAAAACTTGTTATCTCATCTTGTCTACGGGATTAATCTTAAATTAATTTCTGAAAAGTAATTGTTTATAACATGTAAAAATGGTTTCCATATTTGAATATTCCTAATTTATAATTTATAAAAAGTCAAAAATTGTTTTCGGAAAAAATTATTAGAAAAAGTAATTAAAATTAATTATAGCAATTGAGGTGAAACAACTTTAATATATAGTAGAACATTAACATAAGTGGACAAATAAAATAGAAAAATTCCCAAAATAAATATCATGAACATTTATATAAAATATTATCCCTTTTGTAAAAAATTATCCATTACATTAGGCATATTATGTATGGGAGACCACTCAATAACGTATTTTGGGTATTTACAATAATGACACTCCTACTCTACTCTAAAAGGTTACTCACCCCCCCTCCCCTCATGCACTTATTCACACATATCAATCCATTTTGGGTAATAAAAAACCCCTTCCTAGATAATCCCCCAACCTCCATCATCTATGTCTAGAAGCCTTGGTTTATGAATAAATACAAACAAAAAATCCCTTTGGTGCAAACCAAAATGTGTTACATGAAAAAAATGTCTAGTTCTTCAAAAGAAAAAAAAATTATATTTATTTCTACATTCCATTAATTAGTTTTATATAAATAATATATAATATCATAATTATACTAAATATACTATTGTTTTAATATTCTAATGGTATTACCAACAACATCAAACGCATCCATCTAGTTGGATATGCAATCATCATTCTTTTGTAAGGTCGACTACTGCATTGTTAATCGATGCTGTTTTTTCATACATGACAACCTTTCTAGATTAGGAAAAATTATAAAATTAATATTTTAATATGATATGTATTATAATCTTTATGTTTAAGAATTCTATAACTATTATAAAATTAATACCTTCAGGGTTTTAAATTTTTGATAATATACTATCATCATATATGTATATGTTGACCACCACCTCCTAAAATAGATATGATTCAAGTATGGTTTTAAAAATTAATATATATTATATAATAATTATACAGCAATGATAATATCTATCTATATAAAAATATTGAATTTATATTAATTCTTTCAGTACGATAAGAAAAAAACAATGTCCATGCATACGTGCAGCCAACCATATCTATAATGGTTCAATCTCCTTTTCAATTTGTATCACACATACTGTTAAAAATAAAAATAACCATTACATATATTATAATTAAATAAATTTTAAAAAGATTATAATTAAATAATGATCTATATAAGAGGATCTTGAATATTATTTCACAATATATATGAAAAATGAAGCAGTTATTGCCTGAAATGTTACTTTAACATAAAAATCTCTATAAATGGGTAATATAAATTCATAATAAAATAATATGTTATATTATATGTAAAAATATATTTCTATGGTCAATGTAAAATAAAATTACCTTTATAATATTTTAGGTTTTAAAGTGTAAAAATTAATTCAAGACATAAGATAACAAATTTCTCATCTCAAATTAATTTATTGGAGATTTATGTTGTAATCAAATCTTAATTTTTTGTGTTGTGATAATATTGTACTATAAAATATTAGATAATTATTTTTTTTCAGTTAATGACATTTCTTGTTTTAATTAATTTTATTCATTCATGGGTATCATGAGTCAATAGTTACACATGTAGTAAAGAGTTTTCTTTTCTTACTTTAATTTCTGCAAGACTTATGTCATGTTCTCCTATAATTTATCATTTTCATGTATAAAATTACCATGAATGAATTATATTATTATTATTATCTGAAAATTTATTAGTATTTAAATGTCCATTTTAGGATCCCTCTTTCATTAATATTATGGTTCAAAAGGTACCATGTTAGTAACATTGTTTTGTCTCAATTTTATATATTTGAGACACATGGCATGTTATGAAAGTATACACTTCTAAAAAATTTATATACTACCCTTCAGCATGTTATGTAATGAATATCCTCCATTTAATGATTTTTTTAAAGTTTTTTTAAAATTTAATTCATTACTGTGAATTGTGATACATGTATACCCATGTGGAAGCAATTTATTGTTATTATCTAACTGTTTATCTGGATTTATTGTGATTATGATTCCATTGATGAAATATGATGATCCATATCTCCATAAATCTCATGAATTTTTATATCCTATGATTATTCGTGATATCATCATGTAATGGTACCATTTTTCCATTCATTGGTACATAATAAAATTATGAATATGTTTTCCTAAAAATTCAACTATATATCTCTCATTAGTCGAAATTCTATTTTCATTGAAAATATTGTGTTCAAAAAATATTTTCAAAAAATTTCTACTCTTATCCTGTGATATTTTAAAAAAATATATTTTCTTGTGTTTTACCTTTATAAATATGATTTTTCTTATGAAAAGGAACCTTTATTTTTTTATGAAGGTAATCTTCTAAAAGATTTACGACAAAAGTGTAATATTTGGAATGTACTAATTTTTTCATCATTATTTCATTAATTTAATTAAATTATATTTTATATGTTATCAAGTTTATTTTCCAAGAAAAAAGGTTTAAAAATATTTTTTAAGGACAATTATTTTTCAAAGTGGAAATGGTAAATTTCTGATGAATTGTTTGACACTAATTTAAATCTTTACTCATATGTTTTCAATATGGTAATTAATGAAAATTATTTGGAGATTATTCTATGAGTTTCAGAGAAATTTTATTTTTCATAAGGAGAGTTCCAAATTATTTTTGAAAATCCATCTCTGTCGAATATTACAAACATTTATATAGATTATTATTTCTAGGGATATGATCCATGGATTCATTTCAAATTCTTTCTATGAATGGTTTATGATTGAATAATTTTATATTTATGGCAGTTTATTCTTCATTATGATTAAATCATGTTCCAAAGATGTTAACATTAATACCATTTATTTTCCATGTTTAAATCATGTTACCACAGTATACTAGTTTTTAGGTATTTTTTGAAAATTTGAAATATCTGCGTACTTTATTCATATCGTGGTTCATTGAAATTTATTATATGATGGGGTTTACAAGATAGTTCATAGTGATCATATTAAAGATTACATGATAGGGTGGCCCACATAGTGTAGTGTAAGCCAGTAATAGCTTATATGATCGTGTGTCCTAGATAACGATGCTTAATCCCATTATTGTTTATAGATGGTGTATCCCAAATAGTGATAGGTAAGTTTAATATAGCATATATGATGGGTGGCATAGATAACACTAGGTTAGTCCGATATATATTACAGGATGAGGTTTCCAAAATAGAAAATGATAAATCCATTATAGCATATATGATAGTGTATCCCTAATATCACTGGGTAATCCTGAAAATGTGTATATGATCATGAGTCCTATATTACCTCAGGTAAGACCATTATTTATTATATTATGGTGTGGCGTACATGGCATCTGGTAATCCTGTTATATCATATATGATGGGTTGGCTAGGATAATTCCCCAATACCTTGATTAATGAATAATATTCATAAGATAATAATGTGAACAAGTAGACATGCAAGATCCACTATGGGAAGAATATATAATCTGATCCAATATAAGAAAAGGGATTCAAATATGTTTGGATGTAATTTCCATGATTTTTCCTATATTACTTTTAAACATTATATGGACTAGTTTCATGACCATTTGTTCATACGATGTGTGATTTCGACACCCGGTGTGCCCAGAACAATTTTTTGAAAAATATTATAATATTAAAAAGACTACGCACACAGTTTCATAGAAACATGGATTAAATTATAAAAATTTTCTTGGCTCAAAAATCTGAGGACAATATTGCATTCAAAAAAATGTCATTACCTTATGTGTAACTTAACATTGGTCAACACAGGTAGATTGGGGAATTTCATCATGTGAAGTTTAAATTAAAAAAACAATTTTTGGAAAAATTGCCTTATTTTATTTTTTCAATGTTGTTAAATAGAGAAAGGGTTTCTTTTAAATAATCCATCCATGAGACACCTAAGGTTAATCTCACCAATATTTAATTCTATGGAGATTCTAAGAGTGACCACTTTAAAATCCTCTCAAGTAGGAGGTGAAAAAAATTTGGATCAAATAATTTTAAATGCCATTTTTAGTAGATCTCTTCAACTATGATGACACGAGGAACAATTATTATTAGTGAGCAATCCAAAATCAAGGTAGTATGTGTTATTTCAATTTGTATTTCTCATTCTTGATTCCTTGGAGAAATTAGAATAATCAATGAATTGAATATCCCACAGATCGATTTTATATGAGAGATAGGATGACATTTTCATGGATTATAGTTATTTTTCTTGTAGAGTTATTTCTTGATTTGATTATCATTCTTGTGGAAATCAATCAGGGCCACAATGAACAATGGTCATGGTTTATCCCTTGAGATTATTTTTTGTGCATTAGTTTCTTTGGATTTATGGATTTCTGGACAACTGTTCTTCGTTCAACACCCAAACATAGAATAATTGATCGTTACACATTCGATTTTAGGTGAAATGATTTGAAATTGGAGATCATGTGTCAAGAATACTCGATAGAGGTGTGATTGTGGGCGTGGAATAATATTTAATGATAGATCCTATTGATATTTTGTTCATTGGTAATAATGGGGAATTCCTAAAATCATCTTTTCATAGACATTTGGGGGTCAAAATACCATCCATTCATGTTAGAGTGATAATAAAATCTTTGATCATGAGTTACGAGGAAGATGCATCAGCGGAGTGGAGCACATGAGATCTGTCGAGGAGAGCGGGAAAAAATAAGGGTTCTATAAAACCAAATACATACAATGGATAGTCCTAAGTACATAGTGTGTGTTCAACATTCGACCATGTGGTAAGCACATGGGAAGTACATGGAGATAGGGTGGAGTACATGGGTTCCATACATTTCATGTACTCCCTCACACAACTTTTCCAGAACCAACTACATAGATTATCACATGGACTAGAAAACCGGATAGGTTACGCAGGTTGAATCCATGTACTAATACACGGTCAGAGTACACTGGTGGACCTCAAATGGAAGGACATGGAATGTGACTCTATATACATGTCATGTAGAATTATTCTACATGAAACGATTAGGAATGACATGGGCCATCATACGTGGGAGGAACCCTGTATCACGGGACACAGAGTGTCACTCTACTACCCACTATATACTCCTTTCTACATTTATATATTCAATTGCCCTTTATAAATAGGTAAAAAGTGGTGTTCTTTCCCATTACGGTTTCCTGGAAGGGATTTATGAAACATTTCCTACTCCTAGGATTATGATCCCTTCAGAAATACTTCTGGGATAGTGTTTTTACAGCCACCAGGAGGCACTGAGTAGGATCCTCTATTCATTCTTCATGGCCTAAGTGGATTTCTTATTATTAGCATGAGCAACAATATGTGGGAACTGATCCGTTATATGGTGGGTTAATCCAAATTTAGTTTTTGGTATAACCCCATGGCCCTTCCTGTGATCCTAATGTGTTGTATCATATCTTTCTTTAAATCTATCAGCATATCATTCACATGGAGATAGTTAAGGAGTAGTACCCCTCATGCAAATTTCATTCATGCTATCACAATTAGGATTTTGTTCTCTTGGATGAGTGCTACATGGAATATTCAATCTGAATTTCTTTGGTATGTATGTTGTTGTTGTGGTTTTCTTTTATATTGTGTGACTTGATTGAGTATATCTAGTGATCCTTTTTATATGTAATATTGAAATTTACTTGTGTGGAGATGATTGTATCTTTCATTTTTTTATTTCTTTATGGTTTCATGGTTTCCTATTGAGTATGGTTATACTCAACATCACACTGGCTTTTCCCGTATGTGTCATATATTGTGAAGATGATCAACCCATTGAAGGAGTCATAGGTGGAATTATGCCCAAGAGTGCTTTCGGATACTGGACTGACTGACATGTGTTCATACCTCTATATAGATCATTTCCAATAATTTTTTAATATCGTTTATACTTCTAGTTAGATAATTTTTTTGGTGGTCTTGTATTATTTACATGATTACTTTACATTATATTCTATTGTACTTTTGTTGTGAGATATGGTAGTTTGAAATAATTATTTACTTAATTGTTTTTAGATTTCATTATTTTGTGGTATTGGCGAATATTGTTTTGCGTATAGGTACATATGTAATACCCCTCATGTTGGGTATATGCCTACTCAATGCTAGTCACCAGCCCATGTCCTATTAGAGGCAGGTATGTGGAGTTATGACACATGCCCTACAAGAATGGGTTGTGGTAGTGTGGTATCAGAGGTGGTCAATTATACATTAGGATTAAGAGTCTATGAGATTGTTTTTTGGGAATGTGATAAGTGTTTTGAGTTCCATATTCATGATAGGGACACCAGTATTAGCGTGGCAGTTGATGTATCCATACAACAGGACTCTGATAACTTGTTTCTTGACTAGCTATATCAGAACTCTGATTGCAAGGAAAATAATGGTACATGCATCATACAGAACTGGGTTGTAGTTTCCATTTCATGCATGAGTTGTCTGACTAAATATACTCATTAACCATGGTACATCTTTTTTCATACTAGATGCCTAAGTAATTCATATTAACTCAAATTCATAAGCATGATCACAAGAATGAACCCCTGAGTGGTGACTCCTTAAATTAGGGTATGGTTACCTCGATGTCACCCCCAGATGGTGAACCCTCCATACCACCTCCTATAAAATATTATGTGGTACCCGTAGTACCAGTGGATAGGGAGCATAGGCTGAGTTAATTTCAACTGATTCAGTAATATATTCCTTAGGTTCAGAGGTGAGAACAACCCAGATGTGGAAAAAGAATGGATTGAGGTTGGGACATGAGTTTTCTATCTAGATAGAACACCAACGGATCTAATATAGGTCCTGACTATGATACTTTTACATGGATAAGAAAGAAAATAGTAGACTATTACAATAAACATTCACAATGAGGTGGCCCTTTCATGGACATATTTTAATCACCAATTTAGATTGGTGTTCTCAACATTTACACTAAGATCTGTATGTATAAAATAGCTTCCACAACTCTTGTTGGGTAGCTTGACAGTGGTGGATTATTCATCAAGGTTTACCAACCATTCCATATATTCAGTGGTTATGCATAGAGACCAACACATCAAGGATCACAAATTTTAGTGAGGTCTGTGTAACTACATTTATTCCTATGTTATATCTCATGGCATTCAAACATATGTTTGGGTGCATAAGTAGGATTTGTTGGTTGAAATCTTCTTGTCTATGAAAATAAAATCAGTGGTATATATAAATGGATGATCAGGAGAATATTCCTTTATAACAGGGTTTCAATGTTAGTCCTAGGGACCTAGATGTGGGATATGTTTCAATAAAATGTCCCAGGATATAGGATCTACAGTTAACGGCTCACCAGGTGGGTCCATCGATCCTTGAGATAGGATATTCTATTTATGTGACAACATGGGAAATCTGTCTAGAGATTTTCTAACTACTATACTACTAATAAGGCTATTGTGGATGGAATACCAATGAATAGGTTGTGAGAGGAGTAGGTAGATCCGTACAGTGGAAGATGTGGTAGATGATGTAGGGGAGATGCATGAGGTGGTCGATGTTTTAGTTTGCTACCACCACCACCCCCTAATGGTCCATTCCAGGCTCAGAGAGCTAGAGGATAGGTGAGGAGAAAGCTTAATGAGGTTATGTCATGTGACCAAGGGGCTCTAAGAATGATTCAAGGTATGATCTATGTCATTCTACATTATCTGCAGTACGTAGAGACACATGTTATAGTCATTCCATTGTTTCCGCATATCTTGTTCAAGACCTATTGATTCTAGTTGAACTATTGACTCAACACTTATGCATGGGGACACCTAATAAAGAGGAAACAATGATCACAAACTTGATATGACAATGTGAACAAACCCTTGGAGGTGATATATTAGGTTTGAACCTCTTTGTGGTAGCGTTGAGCCCTTATGACATCATTCTTGGTATGTATTAGTAATCTACAGTCCCTTCCCAAGATGACAGTTTTAGGTGAATGTTTAGGGGCATTCACATTGATGGAATACGATTTACCTTTGTTCATGAAAATTAATCACATGAAACATAGGATGGACACATGTATGGGAGGGTGCAACCAACTACTAATTAGTTGTCTATCCTGACCCTTGGTGCAGTAGATGTTATGAGTTTATACTTTTGTATAGTGGTGGAGAAATATGAGTACATCATTCTAAAATATATTCTAGGATTACCTCCCCACCAAGAGATAGTCCTCTTCATTATATTACACCAAAGGTTGACATTAATATATACATCATCATGTAAGATGGCTTCTGTAAAGCTTCTTAGGATGAGGGTGTAGTTCGAGGTCTTACAGAGAAAAGGATTCACGAGACACTGTGTTTCTCAAAAGGGAGCCCAATTTTTTTCCAAAAATGATTAAGTGAGGTCGTGGTTTTCTTTGGACTACCAACACTTAAAATAGGTAACTGTGATGAAAATGTATCCAGTACCATGAATCAATGACCTATTTCATTAGTTGAAAGAGGAACAATGTTTCTCAAAGGATGATCTTAGATCATGCTATCACCAGCTTCATGTACACGATTATGATATACCAAATATTACCTTTAGATGACATTAATGTCACTAAGAGTAATTATTGTTTCCCTTTGGAATGATGCATACCCCATCAGTGTTAGGGAAACTCATATCCATATCATTCGTCGTTATTTATACTAGTTTATGGACTTATTCATCAAAGAAATCCCAGTGAACTATGTGTGTGAGGAGGATCATGAGAGACACTTCAGAATGGTTCCGGATGTATTCTAAGATCACAATATTTATGGAAAACATTCGATGTTCTAGTTCTAGATTCAGGTATTCCACATTCTAGGACACATTATCTCAGTATATTGAGTGTCAGTGGACTCGGCCAAGGTTGAGAAAGAGTTATCCTGGGAACCACTAAATACTGTGATGGAGGTGAAGACCTTACTTAGGCCAGTATGCTATTATCAATGATTTGTACATGATTTATACATAAATATCACCACCAATGATAGATTTGAATCAATAGGGACAACATTTTCTGTGGAAAGAGAAATTCTAATAGAAGTTTCTGTAACTGAGACATAGTTTGATGAGCCCTCTGATCATGAAATTGTCAAAGGAAGTTGTCATGTATGTAGTGTTATATGATACATTATGAATCGTGCTTGATTGTGTCCTAATGAAAAGGTAAGGGGTGCCTGCCTATGTTTCGTGCAAGTAGAGACCACATGAGAAAAAATAACTGACCCATGTTCTTGAGTTTTCAGCGGTGTAATTCATATTGAATATTTGGTGACACTACCTAATGGGAAAATAGTTTATCATCTTCTCTGATCATAAGAGTCTCATTTATAACTTCTCTCATATGTATATGAACTTGAGATAGATGTGATGGTTAGATTGACTCCAAGACTGTGTATTTGATATTTTCTATACTCATTGGAAGGGGAACATAGAGGTAGAAGTTATCAAAAGGATATCTAGTTTTATGTCTATGAATGATGATTCCGGATATTAAGCCTCATTTAAGTTATCCTTTCTTGATGGTCATGGAGCAGCTTACCTCTAGTTGAATGTTGTTACCCATCAACACTTACATCATGTTATGAAGGCATAGCTTGTGGATTTGGACTTGAAGACCCTTCATGACCATATATCCATTGGGATTTTTCTAATGGAAATTCAAAAGGTTGGAAGAACATCATTCTTTTCAGAAGATGACAAACAGTACCATTGAGATTAGATCATGTGGTTCTGAGGGAGATTCTGAAATCCCCGTTGGTGGTAAATCTAGATGTGGTGATAATTTAAGAGGACATATGACTTCATTTTTGGTGACTTGATATGAATAATAGAGTGGAGGATTTTGTTTCTCGATTCCATATGTGTCATCAAATGATGGTCGAGCACCAAGTTCTAATGGGTTTAGCACATCCCCTTGTTGTGTCGAAAAGGACGTGGGAAATGATATCAATGGAATTCAGGATGGGTTTTCCACTTACATCCATGGGACATGATTACATCTGGGTGACCATAGATTGACTAACCAATTCATCTAACATCCATGCTCTCTAAGATAAGAGTTTAGTATTGAGATTGGGATTCATCTATATACTAGAAATAATTAGACACCATTGAGTTTCGTTGAGGATTGTCTCAAATCATGATGTCCACTTTACATTATGGTTGTGGAAGGGATTACATGAGGAAATTTCAACCCTATTGAACTTCACAATAGAAAATCACCCATAAATTTATGGCCATAGAGAGAAGAACATTTAGGTTATGTAACACATATTTTGACCACGCATATTTTCATTCAACCTTTGTTGGTAGGATCACATACTACTAGTGGAGTTTTTTCACAATAACAGCTACCATTCCATCAATGTTGTGTCACAATTAGAGGCTTTGTATGGGAAACCCTTAAAATCAAAACATTGTTTAACTTGCTCAGAAGAGTCATCACTTGTGGGATTAGACATGGTACAAACAATAATCGAGACAGTGCGGATAATCTATGATATTTCAAGTACAACCCTAAGTTTTCATATTCCTTATGTTGATAGGAGATAGAGGAAATTGGTGTTAGAGAAAGAATATCATGTGTTCATTTAGGTTTCACCTCAATGTGGATTGCATAGATTTTTCCAGGGTGGTAAGTTACCTCCAAGGTATATGGGTCCTTTTTATATATTATGTACAGTTGGTGATGTGGCGTATCACTTAGATCCACCTCCATAATTAGACTGGTTACAAGACATCTTCTACATGTCATATCTAAGGAGGTATGTCCATGACACATCACACAACATCGATTGGTGTGAGAAAGACATCGAGGATGGAGATAATTTTTCTAATTACCCAATGGAGATCAAGGATTTGTAGGGGGATCTTACATGGGTGATCTATTCATTTATATTTTCTCTAGTGGCAATATGGGAATCTCCAAAAGTGAACATGAGAGTGGGAGGCTCATATTCATGCTCAGTAACAATATATTTTTCAGTATCCTTCGTTTTTCATTTCTATGAATGTAAATCCCCATGGTGGGGAATACGTAGTGTCTCAAAATTTTCATATATTATTTCTAAATATTATATTGATTAGTTTAGAGGCCATACGCTAAGACAACCTTCGATTATGAGGCCCGATGTTTGCAGAGCAATTTTTTGAAATATAATAAAATATTAAATAGCAATGGAATGTAGTTTTTCAGGAAAGGTGGAATAAAATTAAATTGATTCCCATATCAAAAATTAGTAGACACCATTACCCTAGCTGAAACATATCATTGGTCAGCATGAGTGGATGGTTGAAATTTGTCTTTAGCATTTTAAATGGATAAAATAATTTAGAAAATATTATTTTCATTTATTTCATCAATGCATAGTTGAATCAAAGGGATGATTTTAAATAATCTCTATGGTGGAGATATATGGTTTTTATCATAAACCTAGTACTCTCGAGAGACATTGTGATGAAGCTCTAGAAAATCCTCCTAAAGATTTGAAAACATAAATTCAGATCAAAGATTGATGAATTTAATTCTTGTTATATCTCACCAATGGTGATGAAACAACTACCAATCTTCATTAATGAGTGACCAAAAATCCAGGTAGGATGATTTATTCCAATTCTTCTTTCTTGATCATGATTCCTACGATGAACATGGATTAATCCACAAACAGATTAGCCAATGGATATATCATATATGCGGGATATAATAATATTTTCGAGATTTATCAGGACTTTTTCCTTCTTATTGATTTCTTGACTCATTTATCATTCCTGTAGAAACATTTTGAGGCCAGAATGAAAAACTATCAAGGTCAATTTCTCATGATTTTTCACTGTGAATTGTTCTCCACCGATTCGTATCGTTATTAACATGTATTATCATCCCATTTGGGGTATTAACTTTAAATTAATTTCCATAAATTATGTTTTTAGAGTTTGGATAAATGATTCCATACATATATGAATCATAATTTATTATTTCTTCAAATGTTAAATTATTTTTTTACTAAAATTATTTGTGAATGTGATTAAAATTATTTATAGTGATTATGGTAAATATGTGTTTACTGGGTGTTTAATAATTTCTTAAGGGGCCAAATGACCTATAAACATTTCCAATATCCATTTTATTGATATATTTTTACAATAATATCTCTTTTAGGTATAATGGAAAATTAATTTAGGCACATAATATAAGTGAGGCTTCTAAATATTATTTTTATTTTTTTACAGGAATTCCACTTGTCCTCTACTATAAAAAGAAACTCTACCCCCTTAATTATTCGGTCCTATAAATCCATTTTTCTAATCCAACCCATGAAAAAATAATATTCCAACTTCCATATTATCAATATATAATCCTCACATTTGGAATAAATCCATCCAAGAAATCCCTTTGGTGAAAACCCAATTGAGTTTCCTGAAAAGGAGGTAATGTTCTTCAACAAGAAATTTTGTTTATTTCATTCTGAAATACGTTAATATTTCTTATATCAAGGTTATATAATAACATATGTGCACTCAATATAATGATATTTTGTTTAGAAAATTGTAAAACATATGCCATCACACAATTCCATCAAATGGAATACACAATCATTGTTCGTGTGTACAACTGACTACCACCAAGCAGACTGATGTCATTCATTTATCTATTAGAACCAATAAATATTCAGAATAATGAGAGAAATACTATTTTTATATGATATATATGATTTATATTTTTTATTATTTTATAATAATTATATAACACATTTAATATTTATATATATTTAGTGAGAATGTGAGAACATAGTTGGTGGACATGTGTATAACCCCATCCAAAAAGTGAGGAGATTTGTACACATAGTATATGGAATGTATTAAGGGTGGGTAAAATAAAAATATATTAACTATATGAAATTAAATATATATAAAAATTATAATATATATATATATATAATTCATTTTCTGTCATTCCTTTAATATGATAAGAAAACAGAAACAACATTCATGTGTATGTGCACTATATAGTCTCCATTAACATTGTAACTCGTTTTTTATTTATATATTTTATAAATTATAAAAATTACATATATAATAAACATATATGATAAATTTTTCATTTTTTAAATTAATTAAATAAATAAATCATGATCTCACTATGAGGATCAATAATAAAAAGTTAAAATACATACGAAAAATGAATCTATTATTAAGAAAAACGTAATTTAATGAGAAATTTTTAGTAAATAATTAATAAAAAGTCATAATAATATCTTATATGGTATGGAATATAATAATATTGTTGTATTATATATTTATAATAAAATTATATCTATTATAAATTATTTTTGAACGTGTATTATGAATTTCATAACACAAGTAATAGTTCTCCTATCTCACTTTTATTTATGTGAGTTATTTGATATATTCAATTATTATTCATATTGTGTGGTGTATATACTGACCAATGAAATTTCGTATCATGAATAAAATTTATTTTAATTATATTAAATGTTTTAATGGATTTTATCTTTTCTTGTGGATTGTCATTCAAAACAAACTCGTTTATTGATAGGATTTCGTGTCTCACATTTATATCTACGAGACTTAGGATATGTTCAGCACTCATTCACTTTGAGTGGTGTATATTCTTACAAAGAATGAATTATATTATTATAATGATAATTTTTTATTTCTATTTACATATCCACATTATGATATTTCTTTTATTGGCTTTATGGTTTAAATGTATCCAATCAGTAAATAAATTTTGTCTCAATATTCCATCTTTAAGAAACAGGTCATGTTATGTAGCTATATTCTTCAATGAGGTGTATATAATTACATTTAATATTTCATATAATTAATGTCTTTATTTTAATGTCATTTTAATTAAAATGTATTTTTATTCTTTTATGTGAATTATGATTCAATGTTACAAAAGTGGAAAAAAATTTCTACAATCACATTGTTTTCCAGGATTGGTTGTGATTATGCTCCAATTTAAGAAATATTATGATATATTAATCATAAAAAATAATGAAATTTATTATACTATGGTTATTTATGATATATTTAATTAACGGTACCATTTTCACTATTTTTTACTTATGATAATTTAGAATGTTCTTTTTGGAAAATTTTAATTTTCCCTCTCTTTTGTTGTAAATATTTGTTCTTTCAACACCATGTTTTATAAAAATGTTTTCAAAAATGTTATACATGTAACATGTGAACATTAATTAATTTTTACAACTATTTTAACTAATTATAATTTTTTTAATGATTCTTCCTACCATTTTCCAATATATGAAATTTTATAAATTTTTTACAATGCAGAAGGAATATTTGGAATGTATAGATTTAACCATAATCATGACCTTAATTAAGTTGAATATTATTTTACATGATATGAAGCTTATTATAAATGAAAAATGTTACAATTTTTTTGAATTTTGTTTTCAAATTTTAAATTTTCTTTTCTTCAAAAAATTAATCGAATTAATATAAAGAATACAACAAATAATTTCAAAGAGGATTTAAAAGAAATGAATTTTGGAAAATGTGTTATCATATTAAATGAAAATTTATTTTCATTAATAACTATTCCAAGTTATATTTCCAAATTTATTCCCATCTAATATTACATCCATCAAAATATTTTATACATTAGGATGGATATTATACATGTATTCTATTAATATTCATTCATAGAATGATTTATTGTTTTGATTTTGTGATATTTATTGTATATGTTTTTTCCATGAATAAATCATGTTTCAAATATATTCCCATGAAACCCATTTTTTCAATAATATAAAAATGATGTTAGTGAATAATAATTTTTATGTGTCTTAAAAATTATATAAAACTCTTTTTAGATAATTCATGTCTTGGATAATGGGTGTTTCTTATACAATGGTGTTTCCTCGATAGTGGGATGTATCCAAATTTTAACTATACGATGGGTGTTCTAGATATCATATGTTAAACGCATTATCAAATATATGATAGGTTATCCGAGGTGGCACTACATAATCCCATTATTTCTTATACGATCGGGTGGCGCATATAGTTCTATGTAAACAGGTTATTTCATTATGATGGCGGTGGAATAGATAGTGTTCTGTAGTCCCATTATAGATTATATGAGTTTGTGGCTCATATAGCGTCAAGAAATCCCTTTACATATTATATAATGGGGTTTCCAAAAAAGTAACATGTATTCAAATTATTGATTATAAGAAAGGGTGGACTAAATATGACTCTAATTAATTTGATAATGATTTATATCTCAAATGATAATGATGTGAAGAAGTCGACTAGCATGATCCACTATAGGAAGAAGGTAAAAAATTATCCACTGTAAGGAAAGTGTTGCGACTGGGGATAGTGGTGTGTCATACATAGTTGGTGTAGCCCGAAATGATTTATATGATACATTTTTCCTGTGAGAAATAAAATATAGGAAAATATTACACCTGCTTATGAGTATTCCATAAATTTAATCTCTATTTTTTATGATTTTATGGATTATCCTCTTGATTACCTTATGATTCATTTATTATCAACTTCTTATATTTATTCCATTATTCTTTTATATGATCTTTCATTTTTTATGGTATGATATTCTAATGATACAATCATGTTTCATACATTTCTACTAAAGTTATTCATATATATCAATTTTCTTACGCTTAATAACCATTTGAGCTCATCCTTTCTTATGTCGAATTTCCCTAGACTATGAAGAATGGTTTTATGTAGGGTTACCAATGTTGAAGTTCTTTATGGAATATGTTTATTATCTTTCTCCAATATAGAAGATTATATTTTGAAGATTTTGTTAAAGTGACACTATTATTGTCCTTGAGCATGTACTTTTGTTATGTGGTGAATAATCATAGGAAAGGAAGTTATATTTGTGTATGTTAAGCATGGTGTGCTATATTTTGTATCAAATGAATGATTAAGTCATCCTTTGGAACCTTGGATTAGAAAACATTACGGAGAATCCTATGGATATTTCTATGAATATTCCCTGCAATGCCTCTAAGGATAATTCTGTGTGTGTGTGTGTTTAAATAGTTAGGAAAATATCCTAGATTTTTGTTAAAGTATTAAGAGAGTGGTTTACATGAAATTTAATCCCTATATAATTACTAAAAATTGATACCTTAATGGAATATGGGAAATTTCATGAATGTGTAAAAGGAGGATAAATAGAAAGTAACTACAAAAGTAAAAATTTAAATGGATTAGATAATTTAATGGATGGTAATTCTAGTCTTCCAAAGAAGAAAATCTCATGAATAAAATCTGAATGTTTGTAAGAGTAATAGTTTTTCAACCGATGTTGATGAAACTATGAATGAAAAAGGAAAGGAATGTGTTCTTATAATAATATTGTTTATAAACATGATTAAATAGATATTGATTAATGTTAATACATAATTCATATTTCAAATTATATGAATTGGTATTGAGGAATAATTAGATAAATCCATGTTAATGGTTTGATAAATAAGTGGTTTGATTGAAGGTAACATGAATTGTAATTAATGAATTATGTTATATTAATCATGATATATATGATCATTAATAATTTTTAAAAATATATTGAATAGTGTTGATGACCTAAACATTTATTTTAATTTAATGGTGAAATTTTGATAAAGGTAAAAAATCCCATAATGATTTTTTGTTCTTGATCAAATTGTGTTCAGTTTGAAAAAGTGATGATTGATTTAGATAGGGTCAATTAGATAGTATCAGTGACTTCATACCTCATAAATAATTTGGAAAAAAATATCTATATGCTATCATAGATGGAGTGTATAAATTTTTTTGATCTAACGAATATATCCATTAAAATTTGGAATTAGAAATAAAGCATCTTTTCAATGAGGATTTATGGTAATTTTGGTTATTGATGTGTTTCAAGGGAAAAATCGTATATATATTCACATTTTTTATTTAAAAACCAATATCTACATTATGATATATGGGGGGATCAATATTAAGATAATTTTTAAGAAATATAGTTACATTACTTATAACATTTTAATCATTCATCTACTAGAAGGGATATAAGCATAACCATTTATGGAATGGTTTATTTTAGACATCAAATGAGTTTCTTGAGATTATTTTATTGTCTATTCCTATGAAGTTTTATGCACATTGAAAATCTTATGCTATCTATTTTTTGTTAGGAAGTTAATCAAAAACTGAAGGAATTAGTTATTGGTCTAACTATTGTTTTTATGATAAATTAGTGATCCCAGAATGAAAATACAACCTTTATTATTTGGAGAAAGAGATAAATTTGAAGCCAAGAAGGGCCCAACTAATATGTGAGGTTGTTCATATGAAAATGAATGTAGTAAAGTATGTATATTTCTTAATGTTATTATATTTTAAAATAATTAATCATCTCCGGGGAAAATTATATTGAATTATTTCTTATCATAATATATTCATTTCTATTTAACTGAATTTCTTATGAATCATCAAAGATTTATGGTTTTTATGCCCTTAACATTCCATTTAAATTCACTTTCCTATGATAAATGTCTATAACACACCTTATAATTATTTATTATTTTCATCCATGTCCAATATTATCACACCACATATTATCCCCTACATGGAAACCAAGTTATGATTTATGTTTGGTGACCATTATGATTTTTGTAATATTTTTTAGAATGAAGTTTTAGTATTAATTTTTTTATGTGGATTAAAATAAAATAAAAATATAATAATTAATACATTAATGACATATATTAATTTATAGGGAGAAATATTTTTTGGGGGTATAATGTAACACCATAAGTTTTTATGAATTAATTTGTTTCAAATAAATTAAATTTTATTAATGTATTGCAATACATGCTACCCCAAATTATGATTTTAGAAATTCAGCTCCCCAAAAATATTTAACTACACAAAACCATTATGTTATATTGTGGTACATAAAACACAATGTTTGTTTTTTGTTACTTACTACTTTGAGTTCCTTCGAATGCTTGTATTACCCGCCAAAATATATTTTACAAACAATATACATGTGATATTGGTAATAAAATTTTATAATTGTTTTCAACTAGACATTAGAATATGATAGTAGAATAATATTAACTATAAAATTTAACAACGGTATACCCATGTTTAAAAAATTAATTTTTTCCTTAAAAATTAATTATAAATGTAAAGGAAAACCAATTTAATATAAATGATGTTATTTTGGAAAAAAACAATTTTTATGCCAGCAAAGTATTTTTTTCATAAAAAAATTTAATAACTAATAGTAATATATATTAATGAAATTAAATGTTAGAAATTATACTAATTTTTTTACATTTGTCTATTATTTGTTATATAATTAGATAAAAATAAATCAAATTATATTCTAACTAAGATATATATTTCTCACTCACTCAAAGTTCCATTTTTATTAAAGAGAAAGAGAAACAAGGAAGCAAGAGAAACCAGAACAACAAGGAGCACATCTGGCCTAAGGAGGCGTGAAATGGTGCAAGCCGAGGGCATCCCCTCTAATCAAAGCCACCCCCTTTGTATTGAAGAAGGAGATATTTGTAGTAGTGGTGACTTCAATTCCATGTTCATCTTGGGAAGCAAGGTGATCCGCTACCTTATTCCCTTCACTCCAGGTGTGAGTGGCCTTCATGGCTTTGTTGAGAAGAGTTTTGCATTCTATGATTTTGTATGAAATCGTCCAAGGTATTTGACTCTTACCTTGTAAGGAGCTATGGATAATCTTCGAGTCTGTCTCTACTTGGGATATCTTAATATTGTTCTAGATTCTCAATTGTATCCCTATCAACATTGTGTTTTCCTCTTCCTGGATGCTTGTTCCATTGCCATAGTGAGCCTTGAAAGCCATGATTACAATCCCTGTCCAGTCGCGAACAACTCCACCTCTGCGAGCAATACCCTCTCTTCAGGAACCATCCAAGTTCCGATTAAAGCCTTCATCAGGGGGAAACCACCTCACCCAGTGCCCCTATATCTTGGTGCAAGACGAAATGGCCCCTCTTGGTGGAGCACATAGGTACTTTAGAGATGGTGCTTCTTTCCATTTTTTGAATAATGGAACCAAGTCTGCCAGCAGGTTTCTGGTCCTAGGGATGATGGACCACCTAGATGAGGGGATCCCCTCATACTTTGTCATGTTCCTTGCTTGCCATAGTCACTAACAACCAGTATTGATAATAGTGGAACGAGCTAGCCTTTCCGAGCCTACATTGTCCGTCCCATGAAACCATCTATCCAGAAAAGGTTCATGTCGGTGGTCCTGCGAATCATATGCTGTAAACTCTCCGAGAAAATTCCAGACATCCTTCACTCATTCCCCTTCAAAGAAGATGTGATTAGTGTCCTCTTCTATTATTTTGAGACAACAATGTAAATTGGATGTTAAGATAATGCCTGGCCTCTCGATGATATCGTCGGCTAGAATGGAGCTATTTCTGATCCACCAAACAAGAATGCAGTATTTGGAAGGGATCAGGTTTCACCAGTCCTCCTTGCTCCATCTAACATTAAGGTCCCGAGGATAATGAATCCTACAAAAATACATTGAATTGAAATTACCCATGGAGGATAGAGAGAATATGCACTTATCTGGATCAGATGGGATTTTACTACGGTAAAATTATTCTTTCTCCTTTTTACCCAGAGCCATCGAGATGAATTCGGGGAAATTATGCACTTCTTTGAAGGAAATAGAGGGTGTGGGGAAACCCGGGTACCCAAACACCTCGCCTTCCCAGTTGTTGAACCAGAATTGAATATATATTCATATAAATTTTATATATAACAATACAATTTTGTTTATTAGAAGCAATTTCTAATTGAAATTGAATATAATATATTTCAATTTTTTGAATTGTTCAATATAAAAACATGTTATCTCATCTTGTCTACGGGAATAATTTTAAATAAATTTCTAAAAGGTAATTGTTTTTAACATGTAAAAATGGTTACCATATTTAAATAATCCTAATTTATAATTTATAGAAAGTAAAAAAGTGTTTTTGGAAAAATTTATTAGAAAAAGTAATTAAAATTATTTATAGCGATAGAGGTGAAACAAATTTACTATGTAGTAGAACATTAACATAAGTGAAAAAATAAAATAGAAAAATTTCCAAAATATATTTCATGAACTTTTATATAACATATAGTCCCTTTTATAAAAAATTATCCATTACATTTGGAATATTATGAAAGGGAGACCTCTCAATAAAGTTTTATTTTTTGGTATTTACAGTAATGACACTCATATTCTTCTTTTAAAGGTTACTCACCCCCCCCCCTCATGCTCTTATTCACACATATCAAGCCATTTTTTCATAAAACCCCTTCCCAAATAATCCACAAACTTTTTTCATCTATGTCTAGAAGCCTTGGTTTTTGAATAAATACAAACAAAAAAACCCTTTGGTTCAAACCAAAAAGAGTTACAAGAAAAAAAATGTATAGTTCTTCCAAAGATAAATTTTATTATATTTATTTCTAAATCCCATTAATTAGATTTAAATAAATAATATATAATATCATAAATATACTAAATATACTACTATTTTTCTATTCTAAGTGTATTACCAAAAACATCAAACACATCCATCTAATTGGATATACAATCTTCATTCTGGTGTAAGGTTGACTACTCCCTTGCTAATCGATGTAGTTTGTTTATACATTACAACCTTTCTAGATTTCGAAAAATTATAGAATTAATTTTTTAATATGATATGTATTATTATTTTTATGTTTAAAAATTCTATTACTATTATGAAATTAATACCTTCAGGATTTTAATTTTTTGATAATATAATATCATCATATATGGATATGTGGACTACCACCTCCTCAAATAGATGTGATTAAAGGATGGGTTTAAAAAATTAATATATATTATATAATAATTATACAGTAATGCTAATATTTATCTGTATAAAAATATTGAATTTACATTCATTATTTCATTAGGATAAGAAAAGAAACAATGTTCATGCATACGTGTAGCCTACCATATCTATAAAGTATCACTATCTTTTTCAATTTGTATCATATATATTGTTAAAAATAGAAAATAAACATCACATATATTAAAATTAAATAAATTTAAAAAAAATTATAATTTAATATTGATCTATATAAGAGGATCTATAATACCATTTCACAATATATATGAAAAACAAATCAATTATTTCCTAAAATGTTACTTTAACCTAAAAATCCTTATAAATGGGTAATATAAATTAATAATAAAATAATATAGTCTATGATATGTACGAATATATTTCTATGTTCAATGTACAATAAAATTACCTTTATAATATTTTAGGTTTTAAAGTGTAAAAATAAATTCATGACATAAGATAATGAATTTCTCATCTCACATTAATTTATTGTAGATATATGTTGTAATCAAATTTTAATTTTTTTTGTTGTGATAATATTGTAATATGAAATATTATATAATTATTTTTTTTAGTTAATGAAATTTCATGTTTTCATTGATTTTATTCATTCATTGGTATGACGAGTCTATAGTTACGCATGTAGTAAAGAGTTTTCTTTTCTTACATTATTTTCGGAAAGACTTATATCATATAATCCTATAATTTATATTTTTCATGTATGAAATTACCATGAATGAATTATATTATTACTATCTGTAAATTTATTGGTATTTACATGTCGATTTTATGATCCATCATTCAGTAGAATTATGGTTCAAAAGGTACCATGTCTATAACATAATTTTGTCTCAATTTTCAATATTTGAGACACATGGCATGATATGAAACTATACAGTTCTAAAAAATGTATATACTACCCTTCAGCATGTTATGTAATGAATCTCAATAGTTTAATGATTTTTTAAATGTTTTTAAAATTTACTTCATTACAGTGAATTCTGATACACATAAACCCACGTGGAATCAATTTATTATTATAATCTAACTTTTTATCTGGATTTATTGTGATTATGATTCTATTAATTAAATATAATTATCCATATCTCAATAAATCTCTTGAATTTTTATATCTTATGTTTATTCGTGATAGCATTATGTAATGGTACCATTTTCCCATTCATTGGTAGAGAATAAAATTCAGAATATGGTTTCCTAAAAATGAAACTATATCTCTCTCTTTGGTCGAAATTCTGTGTTCATTGAAAATACTGTGTTCAAAACATATTTTAAAAAAATTTCTAATCTTATCCAATGATATTTTAAAAAAAATATTTACCTGTGTTTTCCCTTTATAAAAAAGAGTTTTCTTAAGAATACAAATCTTCCTTTTTTTATAAAGGTAATCTTCTAAATGATTTATGACACAAGTGTAATATTTATAGTGTACTTATTTGTTCGTCATTATTTCATTAATTTAATTGAATCATATTTTATATGATATCAAGTTTATTTTCCAAGAAAAAAGGATTAAAATATATTTTTTATGGACAATTATTTTTCAAAGCATAAATGGTAAATTTCTGAAGAATTGATTTACATTATTTTAATGCTTACATCATAAGTTTTCAATGTGGTTTTTAATGAAAAAGGATTTGGAAAATGTTTTATGAGTTTCAGAGAAATTTTATTTTTCATAATAAGAGTTCCAAATGATTTCTAAAAATCCATCTCTGTCTATGATTATAGACTTTTATATAGATTATTATTTTCCAAAGATATGATCCAAGGATTCATTTCATATTCTTACTCGGGATGGTTTATGTTTGGATAATTTTATATTTATGGAATTTTATTCATCTTCAGAAGTAAATCATGTTCCAAAGATGTTAACATGAATACCATTTATTTTCCATGTTTTAATCATGTTACCATAGTATACTAGTTTTTATGTATTTTTTGATAATTTGAAATATCATTGTACTTTATTCATATCTATGTTCAGTGAAATTTTTTATATGACGGGGTGTCCAAGATAGTTATTAGTGATCCTATTAAAGATTTCATGATAGGGTGTCCCATATAGTGTAGGGTAAGAAAGTAATAGCTTATGTGATGGGGTGTCCTAGATAACGCTGCTTAATCCCATTATAGATTATAGATGGGGTGTCATAAATAGTGATAGGTAAGTTGAATATAGCATATATGATGGGTGTCCTAGATAGCACTGGTTTAGTCCTATATGGATTATAGGATGTGGTGTCCAAAATAGAAAAGGATAAATCCATTATAGCATATATGATAGTGTATCCCTAATATCACTGCGTAATCCTAATAATGACTATATGATGGGGTATCCTAGATAACATCAGGTAAGACCATTATTGATTTTATGATGGTGTGGCCTTGATGGAATCTGTTAAACCAATTATATCTTATATTGTGGGTTGGCCAGGATAATTCCTCAATGCCATGATTAATGAATAAATTTCATAAGATAATAACGTGAACAATTCGACGTGCAAGATGAACTATGAGAAGAATATATAATCTGATCCATTATAAGAAAAGGCATTCAATTATGGATGGATGTAATCTCCATGATTTTACCTGTATTACTTTTAAACATTATATTGATTGGTTTCATGACCAGTTGTTAAAACGGTGTGTGATTTCGATGTCCGGTGTGCTCGGAACAATTTTATAAAAAAATATTAAAATTTTAAAAATCCTACACACACAGTTTCCTAAAAATGTGCAGTAAATTCTAAAAAAATTCATGGTTCAAATATATGAGGACATCGTTGCGTTGAGCACAGTTTTATTACCCTATGTGTAAACTAACATTGATCAACAGAGGTCGATTGGGGAATTACATCAGGTGAATTTTAAATTAAAAACATAAATTTCAAAAAAGTGCCATATTTTATTTTTTCAACGTAGTGAAATAGAGAATGGGTTTCTTTTAAATATTCTACAAATAAGACACCTAAGGTTAATCTCACAAATTTTTAATTCTCTTGAGATTCTTAGAGTAGCCAATAAGAATTACTCTCAAGTAATAGATGAAAAAAATTGGATCAAATAATGATAGATGTCATTCTTAGTAGATCTCTCCAACTATGATGACACGATGAACAATATTTATTAGTGAGTAATACAAAATCTAGGTAGTATGTGTTATTTCGATTTTTATTTCCCATTCAAGATTCCTTGGAGAAAATAGAATAATCAGTGAATTGAATATCCCACAGATCGATTGTATATGTGAGATGGGATGATATTTTAATGGTTTATCATTATTTCTTCTAGTATAGTTATTTATTGATTCGATTATCATACTTTTGGAAATCGATGAGGGCCATAAGGAACAGTGCTCATGGTTTGTCCGTTGAGATTGTTTTTTGTGCATTGGATTATTTGGATTTATAGATTTCTGGACAAATTTTCTTCTTTTATCACCCAATCATTAAATAATTGATCATCAGACATTTTATTTTAGGTGAAATGATTTTAAAACTGGAGATCATGTGTCAAGAAGACTCAGTAGAGGTGTAATTGTGGGCGTGGAGGAAGATTTAATGCTGGACCCTATTGTTTTTTGTTCTTTAGTAATAATGGATAATTCTTATAATCAGCCTTTCATAGGAATTTCAGGGTCAAAATACCATCCATTCATGTTAGAGTGATCATAAAATCATCGATCATGAGTTACAAGGAAGATTCATCACCGGAGTGGAGCATGAAAGATCAAATGAAGAGAGAGTGAGGAAGAATAAGGGTTCTATATAACCAAATACACGTAATAGATCGTCCTATGTGCATAGTGTGTGTTCGTCATTGGACCACCCAGTAAGCACATGGGACGTACATAGAGATAGGTTGGAGTACATGAGTTTCATACATGGCATCTACTCCCTCACTGAACATGGCCAGAACCAGCTACATAGATTACAGCTTCTACTCGAAAACTGGATAGGTTACGCCGGTTGACACCATGTACTACCACACGGTCAGAGTACACGGGCAGACCCCAGGTGGAAGGATTTGGAATGTGACTCTATATACATATCAGGTATACTTATTCTACATGACACGATTTGGAATGACATGGGTTGTCGTATGTGGGAGGAACCCAGTCTCATGGGACACGAAGTGTCACTCTACTACCCACTATATGCACCTTTCTACATTGATAGATTCAATTTCCCTTTATATATTGGAAAAAATTGGGGTTCATTCACATTATGGTTTCCTAGAAGGTAGGTATGAATTATTTTCTACTCCTAGGATTATGATCCGTAAAGAAATTCTTTTGGGATAGAGTTGTTGCAGCCACCAAGAGGCGCTGAGTGGGATCCTCTATTCATTTTTCATGGCCTAGGTGGATTTTTCAGTATCCGCATGAACAACACTATGTGGGAACTGATCCTCTATATGGTGGGTTAATCCAAATTTAGTCTTTGGTATAACCTCGTAACCATTCCTGTGATCCTAATAAACAATATCATATCATTCTTTAGATATGCCAGCATATCATTCACATGGAGATAGCTTAGGAGTAGTACCCCTCATACGAACATCTTTCGTGCTATCTCAATTATTATTTTGTTCTCTTGGATGAGTAATACATGGAATATTCAATCTGAATTTCATGGGTATTTATGTTGATATTGTGGTTTTCTTTTATGTTGTGTGTCTTGATTGAGTATATCTAGAGACCCTTGTAATATGTAATATATAAATTGACTTGTGTAGAGATGAATGTGTGTTTCCTTTTTTTATTTCTTTTTGTATTGATGGTTTCGTAATGGGTATTGTTATACTCACCACCACACACGAATTTCCTGCTTGTGTCATGTATTTTTAAGATGATCAACCCATTGACAGAGTCATAGGTGGACTTAGACCAGATAGTGATTTGTGATACTGGACCGACCGATTTGTGTTCATACAGCTACAAAGATAATTTCCAATACCTTTTTAATATAGGTTAGACTTCTAGTTAGGGTATTTTTTTTGTGTTCTTGTATTCATTACATGTTTACTTTACATTATATTCAATTGTACTTCGGTTGTGGGATATGGTAGTATACATTAATTTTTTACATAGTTGTTTTCACATTTCATTATTCTATGGGATTTGAAAGAATTTGTTAGCATATATGTACATAGGTAACACCCCCACTGTTGTTGTTATGCCTACTCAATGCTAGTCACTATACCATGTCCTATTAGAGGCAGGTCTGTGGAGTTATGACACATGCCCTATGAGAATGGGTCGTCGTAGAGTGGAATCAGAGGTGGTCAATTCTACTTTTGGATCAGGAGTCTGTTAGATTTTTTTTGTAAATGTGTTTAGTGTTTTGAGTTTGAAATTCATGATAGGGACACCAGTATTAGTGTGGTAGTTGATGTATCCATATAACAGGACTCTGATAACTTTTTTCTTGACTCAGTACATCAAAACTCTTATTGTAAGGAAAATAATGGTACATGAAACATATAGACCTGGGTGGTAGTTTCCATGTCCTGCATGAGTTGTCTCACCAAATATACTCATTAACCATGGTACATCTTGTTTTTATACTGGATTCCTATGCAATTCATATTAAATCATATTTAGAATCATGATCACAAGAATAACCCCCTCAGTGATGACTCCTTAATTTTGGGTATGGATCCCTAGATGTCACCCCCAGATGGTGGACACTCCATACCACCCCCTATAGAATTGTATGTGGTACCTGTAGTACTAGGGGATATGGAGCATAGGCTGAGTGCATTTCACATGATTTAGTTATATAGACCTTGGGATCTGAGGTGAGCCCAACCGACATGTGTCAATAGAATGGATTGAGGTAGGGACTTCAGTTTTCTATCTAGTTAGGACACCAAAGGATCTAATGGAAGTCCTGACGGTGAGGCTTTTACATGGATAAGAAAGAAAATAGTGGATTAGTGCTATAAAAAATCACAATGTGGGGACCCTTTCATGGAAAGATTTTAATCACCAATTTATATTGGAGTTCTCAATATTTACACTAAGAGCTGTAAGTATACAAAAGCTTCCTCAACTACAGTTGGATAGCTTCATAGTGGTGTATTATTCATCAAGGTTTAGCAACATTTCCTTGTACTCGGTGGAAATTCGTAGAGATCAACACTTCAGGGATCAGAATTTTTAGTGAGGTCTGTGTAGCTACATCTATTCCAACGTTATATATCTTGGCATTTGAACATATGTTTGGGTGCTTATGTAGGATTTGGTGGTTTAAATAATCTTTTCTATGAAAATAAAATTGGTGGTAGATATAAATGGATGAGAAGGAGATGAGACCATTATAACAGGGTTCCAATGTTAGTCCCAGGCATCTAGATGTGGGATATGTTCCAATAAAAGGTCCCAGGATATAGGATATATAGTTAATGGCTCACCAGGTGGGTCTGTTAATCCTTGAGATATGATATGTTATTTATGTGGAAGATTGAGACATCTCGCTAGAGATTTTCTAACTGATATACTATTAATAAGGCTATTGTGGATGGACTACCAATGAATTGGTGGTCAGAGGAGTAGGCAAATCCGTATACTAGAAGATGTGGTAGAGGAGCGAGGAGAGATGCATGAGTTGGTCGATGTTTCAGTTTTCTACCACCACCACCCCATAATGGTCCATTATAGGCTTAGAGAGATAGAGGAAAGGGAAGGATAAAGATTAATGCGGTTATGTCATGTGACCATGGGGATCCAGGAATGATTCAAGATATGATCTATATCCTTCTACATTAGCTGCAGTACATAGAGACACATGTTCTAGTCATTCCATTGTTCTACATATTTTGTTCAAGACCTATTGATTATGGTTGAACCATTTACTCAACACTTATTCATGGGGAAACCTAATAAATAGTAAACAATGATCACAAAATTGATATGAAAATGTGACCAAACCCTTGGATGTGATAGATTAGGTTAGAACCTATTGGTGGTACTGTTAGGACCTTATAATATCATTATTGGTATGTATTGGTTATCTACAATACATTCCCAGGATGATAGTTTTAGGTGAAGGGTATGGGGGGTCCACATTGATGGAATGAGATTTACCTTTGTTCGTGAAAACAAATCCCATACAACATAGGATGAACTCATGTATAGGAGGGTGCAACTGACTACTAATCAGTTGTCTAACCTGACCCTTGGTGTAGTAGATGTTATGAGTTTATAGTTTCATATAGTGGTGGAGATGTATGAGTACATCTTTCTAAAATATAGTCTATGATTACCTCCCCACCAAGAGATATACTTCTCCATTCGATTACACCAAAGGATGACACTAATATCTACATCAGTGTATAAGATGGCTTTTGTAAAGCTTCATTGGATGAGGGTGTAGTTCATGGACTTGCAGAGGAAGGGATTCATGAAACACTGTGTTTTACAAAATATAGACCAATTTTTGTTTTCCAAACATGAGGAAGGGATGTCATGGTTTTCTTTGGACTACCAACAATTAAACTAGGTAATCGTGAATAAAAATTATCAACTACCATTAATCCATGACCTATATCATTTGTTGAAAGTGAAACGATGTTTCTCAAAGGATGATCTCAGATCAGGCTATCACCAGCATCAAGTACAAGATTATAAAATTTGAAATATGGCATTTAGATTCCATTAATGTCACTAAGAGTAAGTGTTGATTCAATTTGGCATGATGCATAACCTATCAGTGTTAGGGAAACTCATAACTTGATCATTAATCCTTATGTATACTGGTTTATGAAATTATTCATCAATGAAATCCTTATGCACTCGGTGTTTGAGGAGGATCATGTGTGACACTCCAGAATGGTTCGAGATGTACTATAAGAGAACAATATTTATGGAAAACATTTGATGTCATGGTTCTGGATTTTGGTAGTCCACATTCCTGGACACGTTATCTCAGAATATTGAGTGGCAGTGGACCTAGCCATGGTTGAGAAAGAGTTATCACGGGAACCACCTAAGACATTGATGGAGGTGAAGACCTTATATTCTCTAGTATTCTATTATCAATGATTTGAACCTGATTTATATAAGGATATCACCACCAATGATAGATTTGACTCTAAAGGGGCAGCCTTTTGTGTAGATAGATAAGTTCCAATAGAATTTTCTGTAGCTGAGACATAGTTTGATGAGTCCTCTGATCATGAGATTGTCGAAGGAAGGTTTCATGAATGTAGTGTTTTATGATACATTATGAATTGGGCTTGATTTTGTCAAAATGAAAAGGTAACTGGAGCCTGCCTATAGTTCGTGCAAGTAGAGACCACAGGAGAAAAAATAACTAACCCATGTTCTTGAGTTTTCTGTGGTGTAATTCGTATTGAAGATGTGGTGACACTACCTGATGTGAAAGTAGTTTATCGTCTTCTCTGATCATAAGAGTCCCATTTATAACTTATCTCATATGTATATGAACTTGAGATAGATGTGATTGTTAGAGTCACTCTGAGACTGTGTATTTGATATTTTTTATACTCAGTGGAAGGGGAACGTAGAGGTAGATCCTATCAATAGGATATCTAGTTTAAAGCTGATGTATGATGATTCAGGATATTCCACCTCATTGCAGTTATCATTTCTCGATGGTGATAGACCAGCATACCTCTAGTCGAATGTTGTTACCCCTCAAATTTCACATCATGTTATGAAGGCTTTGCTTGGGGATTTGTATTAAAAGACCCTTCATGACAATATATAAACGAGGAGTTTTCTAATGGATATTAAAAGGGTTGGAAGAACATCATTCTTGTTAGAAGATGAATAATAGTACCACTGAGATTATATCAAGTCATTCTAGGGGAGTTTCTTACATCCCATTTAGTGGTAAATCTAGATGTGGTGATAATTTAAGAGTACATATGACTTCATTTTTGGTGACTTGATATGAATAATAGAGTAGAAGAGTTTGTTTCTCGATGCCTTTTGTGTCAGCATGTGATGGTGGAGCACCAAGTTCCAGTGGGTTTAGCGCATCCCCTTGTTGTGTCGAAAAGGACGTGGGAAATGAAATCAATGGAATTCATGATGGGTTTCCCAGTTATATCTGTGGGACATGATTCTATCTGGGTGTCCATAGATTGACTAACCAATTGATCCCACTTCTATGCTTTCTGAGATAAGAGTTTAGAATTTAGATTGGGATGCCTCTATATCCTAGAGAAAATTAGACACCATTGAATTCCGTTGAGGTTTGTTTCAAATCATGATGTTGACTTTACATCATGTTTGTAGAAGGGATTATATGAGGAATTTATGACCCTATTTAACTTCAGAATATCATTTCACCTATAAATTGATGCAATAAAGATAATAACATTTAGGACATGCAACACATATTATGATCAAGCATGTTTTACATTAGCCTTAGTTGGGAGGATCACCTACTAATAGTGTAGTTTATTCACAATAACAGCTACCATTCCACCAATGATGTGTCAAAATTTGAGGCTTTATATGGGCAAGCCTATAAGTCACAAATTTTTTTAACTGGCCCAGAAGATTCTTCACTTCTAGGATTAGACATGGTACAAACAATAATCAAGAGAGTGCAGATAATCTAAGAGATTTCAAGTACAACCCAATGTTTTCTTTTGTCTTATCCCGATAGGAGATAGAGGAAATTGATGTTAGAGAAAGAATATCATTTGTTCGTCTAGGTTTCAATTCTATGTGGACTGCATAGATTTTTCCATGGTGGTAAGTTACATCCAAGGTATATGGGGCATTTTTATATACTATGTACAGTTTGCAACATGGCATATCTCTTAGCTCCACCTCCACAATTAGACTGGTAAGATGATGTCTTCCACATGTCATAGCTAAGGAGGTATGTCCATGACCCATCACACATCATCAATTGGGGTGATAATGACATTGAGGATGGAGATAATTTTTCGGATTACCCAATGGAGATCAAGGATCTGTAGGAGGGGATCATATTTGGGTGATCTATTCATTTATTTTCTGTCTAGTTGTAGTATGGGAATCTCCAAGAGTGAACTTTAGAGTGGGAGGCTAATATTCATGCTCAGTAACAATATATTTTTTAGTATCCTTCATTTTGGATTTTAAGGATTTAAATCACCAAGGTGGGGAATATGTAGTGTCCCATATAATCCATATATTATTTTTAAATATTATATTGATTAATTTAGAGGCCATACTCTGAGATAGCCTTTAATTACGAGGCCCGATGTTCCCAAAACAATTTTTGGAAAAATAATAAAATATTAAATAGTAAGGGCATGGAGTTTTTCTAAAAATGTGGAATAAAATAAAAATTGATTCTCATATCAGAAATCAGTGGACACCATTGAATTTTGAATAGTTGATTTACCCTAGGTGAAACCTATCATTGGTCAGCAGGGGTGGATGGTATAAATTTGTCTTGAGAATTATAAATGGATAAAATAATTTATAAAATATCCTTTTAATTTATTTCATCAATGTAGAGATGAAGCAAAGGGATGATTTTAAATAATCTCTCTGGCGGAGATCTATGGTTTTATCATAAACTAAGTATTCTCGAGAGACATTGAGATGAAGCTATAGAAAATCCTCCTAAAGAGTTGACATCATAAATTCAGATCAAATATTGATGAATTTCATTCTTGGTATATCTCACCAATGGTGATGAAACAACTACTAATCATCATTAATGAGAGATCCAAAATCTAGGTAGGACGATTTATTCTAATTCTTCTTTCTTGTTCATGATTCCTACGATGAACATGGACTAATCCCCAAATAGATTAGCCTATGGATATATCAGATATGCGGTATAGAATAAAATTTTCAGATTTATCAAGATTTGTTTCTTTTTATTGATTTATTGATTCATTTATCATTCCTACAGGAACATACTGAGGCCATAATGAAAAACTATCAAGGTCCATTACTCATGATTTTTCACAGTGAATTGTTGTCCACCGATTTCTAGCATTCTTAAAATGCATTCTTCATTATTCCACCAAACATTTAATTATCCATCATCACACCTTTGATTCATAGGAAAATTATCTGAAAATGTAGATTTGGCATTAGGATGACTCAAATGAGTTGAACGATAGGCATGGAAGCAGATCAAATGGCCATGTGTGTCGAATCTACGTTCATAAATTACAATTAAGAACACCTATGATCACGTTTCCCGAGCCATTTGAGTGCTAAATCCCATCGATTAAGTGTTTGAGTGACCTAGTGACCTCTGATCCAGAGTATTGATGAATACTGAGAACCTAAGAGGAACCTAGTAAAACATATGTGGTTAGAGGTAGGATGAAGATGCGTTCTAGAAAACCCGATAAATGTACCATGTAGTCCCGACTACAAAGTGTGTATTCACCAATAATCCACTAATCATGTACATGGTAAGCACGTAGACACGGGGTGGAGTACACAGGGTACCTATATGTCATGTACTCCCCCACAAAAATGACCTAAATTGGTTATATGGATTAATACATGTATTGGTACATGGGGAAGGCTACACTGGTTAAAATTGAGTACAAGAACACATCCAAAGTACACAGGTGGATCGCAGATGGAAGGACATGACATGTGACTCCTTCTATATATTATATACACATATTATACATGATATGGTTTTGAATTACATGAGACATAGTACATGAAACATACATGGGGTCCATGGACATGATATGTGACGCTACTAAATGTCGTGTACCCCTTTTACATTTCATGATTCTCTTTTCCTAGGTATCTTTGACATGTTTTGTTAGGGTTCATTCACTTTATCATTTCCTTATTGGTAGGTACGAATAATTTCCTACTCAACAGACTACGATTACCTCAGAAAGACTTCCTTGATAGTATATTTGTAATCCCCCTAGAGGCCTAATATAGGATCATTTATTCATTATTCCTGCCCTTGGTCATGTTCTTGGCTTCGACATCACCAGTACTAAGATTTTAATGTTTTTCTACATGGAGGTTTAATTTATATTGAAATATCGGTATGACCCTTTGTCCATGACTATGACCTCAAGCTATTGTATCTTATTTATCTTTAGATATATATCAGTGTATATTTCTCATGGTAAGACTCAACAAGTAGTACATCTCGGGTGGACATCATCAGTGTGATAAGACTCAATAGTATGTTTTCTTAGATTTGTGCTTCATGGAATCTTCATGCTCAATTACTAGGGTTGGTATGTAGTGATTCTGACTTAAATCGATTTTAAGTGTCTTGGTTTAGTATATCTTGATATTCTTATTATATGTGTTGTAGACATATAGCTTTGTATAGATTATAGTTTCATTACTTTTTGTGGTTCCTTTTTGTTTCAGGGTGTCCTACTATGTATTGTTCCAGTCACCCCTTCACAGGCTTTTCCAGTACATCTCATGTATTGTGAAGATGATCGATCCTTTGATGGAGTCCTATGCAGACGAGGACCATATGGTTTTTCATGAGACTGGATGGACCAAGGTTTGTTCCTATGGCAACAGAAAATAGTCCCATAACATTTTTCATAATGTTTCTATTTCTGGTTGCAGAGTTAATTTGGTGGGTCATTATATTGGACCTGTTTACTTTATTTTACATTCCATCATGCTCTAATTTTGGGATATAGTGGTATCCATGAAATGTCTACTTTATTACATATCATAATTTTGTGATATTTTATATTTGTATGTACGTAAAAGTAAAAAAGGAAATTCCTCCCATGTTAGTGATATACCTACCTGGTGACAATAACCAGCCCCTGGAGTATTATTCGTGGGAATAGGGAGTCACAGATAATGTCCCATTGGGATGGGTCATAATAATGGTGGTTTATCTTTAACTTTAGGTCAATCCCCAATGATGTTCATTGATAGTTTTTGGTATTTCCATTTACTTATTGGGATGGATTTTACAAGGTTGTGCATATTCCCAAAATTCAATGTCTTTTTCCCATGTTTTCATTCAATGATTATGCCCTAGATTACCTTATGATTCATGAAAAATGATCTCACAATCATTATCCAATGAATCATGATTATGATCTCAGATATTTAGGTTATGATCATTTAATGGTATGATCATGTTCCCATTCCATTATTCTCATGTTATGCTTCACCCCTTTCTATTATTCCCTTTTTCAGGTTATGAAGAATTTTTTATGTAGATGTGCAATAGTGGAAGATAATTTTGGGACATGTTGGTGATCATTTTACAAGATAGAGTATTATGATTCAGAGTTGCCCAATAAAATAAACTATTATGTTCCTCCAAAATGTGATTTTGTAATGTGATGAATATTCATATTAATTGATTTAATATCCATGTATATTAATATATGGTCACCATAATCTACCTCATACTTTGATCCATTGGAAATAAAAGTCACCTCCCTTTGAGTATATCGAGAAAATATCTCAAACTAATCATTATTAGTGACATCAGCCTCTTCAAATTTACATCCTTATTCTTGAATACTTTTTTTGTATTCAAGAAAGAGGTGATAACTATATGATTCATAGGATTTATTGGGACTCATAGAAACATCAGGTTTACTTATGAATTCTACTTAACTGGGAATTAATTCCTCTTCATCAGTTGTGGATTCTTCCACTTCAACCTCATCCTGAAATCCATCTTTAGAGGATTTCTCTAAATTGTCTTATTTATCCTATATAAGTTCAACTGTATCCCCTTGTATATATCTATTCTTTATAGGATTATTTTTTTCCTAATGTTTTTAATTTTCTAATATTCATTTTTTTCAATAGTCGGGTCTAGGTTACTCTCATCCTTTTGCAGGACACACAACATACGTAGAAACCACTTCATTTTACTGTATTTTTATCTCATTCAAGGAAAGTCCAGTAGCTTTCAATATAAATGAAATCTATTTTGGAATGTCTACATGCATTTTTCTCACTAAGATCATACACAATTCCATCATATGAAACATCATATATATACATAAATTAATCTTACCTCCCATTTTAGGAGTTACAAGAAAAATTGTATTAATAAATTGATATGCTGAAACCCACTATTCTTGGACATAGAGTATGATAAATAAACATTAACATAAAATGAAATTATCTATAAAGATACAATATCGTGGGACTTATAATTATGGAATTCTCATCTTCTTTAACCAATTCATCCGTAATTAACAAAATCTCGGTTGTTGGGAAAATTAACCTATATTGTACTTATACATACCATTATGAGAAATATTCAAAAAAAATTCCCATTTATTCATAGAAAAGAAAATATCTTTTCTATAGATTAAAATATTTATAACAACATTATTTTTTCTAAATTTATAATATATAAAATTATAGAATTTATTTTCCATCTTTGGGTAGAAAGGTCAATCATTCCTCAAGAACCGTTCAACCCATCCCTATTCCTATAACACATTACAAATCAATAATATACTCAAACATAATTATATTGTATCTATTTTCATATAGGAAATTAAATTAGACTATACCAGCTGGGGATAAATTGATTCTATAGGTGAACATGATTCCCTCAATCCGTTTTGAGGGATACTAATCATTATGTTATTCACCAGGATTCCTCAAACCCATGATTTATGTAATGGTTAGATGGATAAATGAAGACGATCGAAGGTATAAGGTAAATATGTATAAAATTTAGGGTTCATAGATGGTATGTGAGTGTTGTTGCCTTATTCATGGATTTATAAGATGTTATATCATTTAGGGATTCATAAATAAGAAATAAATTATTTATAATAAATAAATAAATTTGGTAATATTTTAAATTATAAATAATTGGAACATTATCAGTAAAAATGATAGGTCATATGTCAGGTTGCCATAGTAGCATACATTGTTATTTTTAAACTATAGCATATAGATTTTAACACTTTGTTGTACCATTTCATGGTAGCCTCTAATGGTTTATCATCCACGGTAGTATACCTAATGCTATATAATATACGGTACTACTAGTCTATTGATTTTTCTTTACTATAAAAATAATAATTTTTATAATAAAATACTAACCAAAAAATGTCATTCCATATTCATGTATGATATTTCACATTTTCTGATAATTTAATGACATTGTAAATATATCAGTAAACTAATTTTCAATTACAATAAATTCAAGAGATTCATCACCATTTTTAAAATAGTCTCTCAAAAAGTAATGTCTTATATAAATATGTTTTATCATTGAGTGAGTCACTTCATTCCTGTAAATGTTTAAAACACTTGAATTTTTATAATTTGTAGTAGAATATATAAATTGATGTTCATATCCTAGTAAATAATGTTTTATAAGTAGAATATGTGAACAGAAACAGTCAATTTCTATGTATTCATCTTTATAATTATATAATGCAATGGAATATGATTTCATAATACACCATAAAGCAGGATACTTCTTGAAAAAGTGATCTGTTTTAGGTGTTTTTTCTATCTATCTTAAAACCCCCAAATTATATATCTAAATAACATTATATTTCAAAAATATTTCCCTCTAGAATCTAACAATCCTAAATTGTTAATACATTTTAATTATTTGAAAAAAAATTGGCTGCCAGTAAATGTGACTCTTGGGGATTTTCATTAAAATGTGTAAACAAAAACACAATAAACATTATATAAGGCTAGCTAGTGGTTCAATACAGTATTCCACTAAATAATATCCCTATTAGTATTCTGATTAATGGGTACTCAAGTTTAATCATGATCCAATTTACTGATAGTACACATTGGAGTATCACTTACTTATTTACTACCCCAAAATGTTTTTTTAAATAACATGAACATAATTTCATTAATTTAAAATAATTCGATATTTAATTTTAAAAATTTGAAAAATGAAAAAAAATTATTCCCCAATATAACATTATTTAAATAATCTTTTCATTTTTTAATTAATTTTTTACACATATAATTTCTTAAATATCTATAAATTTTATCATCAAAATATATTTTTACAAATAATGAATATTTTATAGTTATTTTAAAAAAAATGTACAGTAATCAAGTATTATAGTAAAACCTTTTGAAATAAAAAATTATCTAATCCTTTCATAACATTATTAAATAATTTTTTAGGCCATGAAATGTTTTTTTAATTTACAAGCATGATTTGGAAAGTGTGTATTTTTAAATATATGTTATTCTTCTCAATAAAAACATAAAATATATAAATATTTAAAATTTCAGTGTTGACATCCATTTAATAAGATTTAAAATTTTAATGTACAAAAAATTCTTAAGTGGTTATTATGTATTCATTTATAGCTACGAGAGAATAGGATTCACCATAGTCAATAGATTATTTTTGACTATATCATTAAGAAACCAGTCTTCTCATATTTATAATAATTGTTTCAAACTCCTAATCCAGGTTTATAAACACCCATTTTTTCTAATAGTATTTTAATCCATTGTTCTTTCAAATAGTTCCCAGAACCCATTTATTTCAAACTGATTTATGTATTTTTACATTTTTATTTCCCTGATTTTATCATTAATTCCATCATTGTAGTCCTTAGGTTCAAGTTTTGATAAGAAGTCATGATGTCAAATTTATTTTCAGGGAAAAATATATATATATTCCATTATCATGGTCACCAATAACATCATCACATGTATCAGATTTATGATTCCTAACATCTCATAAATTTGATGTCTTTGTTACTTAATTTCCATCTACATGTGTAAGTTTTATTTATTCCTCAGAATTTTTGATTTTTCTACAAATTTTATGGAAGAAATAACTCTAGGTTCACCATTAATATCATTATTAGTAATATAATCCCCACAATTTATTAATATGTTGTAGTTTCATAAAGATATGGCTCATGAATTTTTAAATTTAATGATTCCTCAACAATATTAATCATTTTCATAATATCATGAATTATTTTTTAGTTGTAGAATCTCTATATAAAACTACTTTATCTATTTTAGATACAAATTTTAAGTAATTAAATTTTTTCCTATTATTTTAAAACTCATAATGAGTATTCATTAGAATGTTTATAATTAGAATTATATTTTTTTATATTTCATGATTTATTCACGTAATATGACAAAAAATAAACAGCAAAATTAAAATCATTGACCAAAGACAATGAAATATCATGAAAGTTTCTATTTCTCATCCATAATTAACCATTATAGTGTGGGGTCTGAAGAAAAGAAACAATATTATTATAAAAATTTTATTAGAATAATGGTCCAAACTCTGGGTTTTGAAACTCATTACCTTATTCCCTTCTTACTATTTTATTTTTATGTTTACTATTATTCAATATTGATATAGAGTTTTTAAAAAAATAGTAAACCACATCAATTTTATGAGAGAAAAAACACTTATACATATATTGAATATTGATACACCCTAAAAAAGGAATAATGCATCCCAACAAAACTAGAATCCTCATAAATATTAACAAATCCATGTGACCTAACTTTAAAGATCTAGAAGTTGATACTTCATTATAAAATATTAAGGAGAGTTTATAATGTTTTTTCTTTTGATGGGGATAATAAAATTATTCTTCAAGCTATTCTTGTTCAGGAATATCCTGGACTAATCCCATAATACATTGAATTCTAAAAGAGTGAATACTGAAATAACCTAATGTCTTTTTCAAAATCCATGTTCATTTTTATAGTCCCATAAAACATAAACACCATGACATAATAAAAATTTCAATTAAATATAATAATAATTATAATTTCACAGAGAAGTAAATAACATAATCTTGTTTGGAATAAAATAAATTGAAATATTATTTTTAAAATCTAATATGGAAATTTTTGTCACAAAATATTAAAATTATTAGTAGATAATTTTTTAATCCATGTAAGATTAATAATTTTTGAATATTTACTATAATAGAGATACAAATTTGATTGATTCCAATTGTGTTTCATTTAAAATTTTCACCTAAATTGACATGTCCACCACCCACAATTATTATTTTATTAATGTTATATTATTCATTGTTCATATGTCTAGACCATCAACTATCTAGAAACCATAATTTCATTGCGATACATTTCTAATAAGTTTACAATAAAAGAAATATAAACTAAAAATAATTTTATTGATGTTGTTTTCCTGCGTCTATATACTATTCTAAAAAGATATTTTGGTATCCATAACTTCTTAACCAGTTTCATAAAAAAATACCCAAAAAATCAGAGATTAATACTTTATTATTTCTATCATATATATTTTTATATTGACATTGTATAATTATAACATGGGAATTTTTTTAGAAAACCTTGTCTATCAAGGTTTATAACCAATTACTATAATATATTTAGTTTTGAATTTTTTTCAAATAATTTTATGGGGATTTTATGAAACCACGGTAAATCAATCTAGATTATTATTATGTGTCATTTTGTATAATTTTATCTCGTTGTTGTTTTAATTAGATGATAATTCATTTCCTTTTCTTTAATAAGTTTAGTTTTCAAGTTAACTAATATAGACTTGTTCTTCTTTACACATTGATATTTTTCATTAAATTTACTAAATATCTCTTTAGTTAATTTAGATTATTCAAATAGATATTTTTTTATATTTTATACACAAATTTCCTTATCCAAAACAATGTAGTCGTAGGAAAAATATTTTGAACCTCATATTTTCTTTTCATGAAATAGATATTGGATCATCAATATCTAGATGTGCGGTATTAAACTCTGTTCTAAATGGCACATGTGTAGTCAACACAGAGAGGATATTGATCACCTTTTTTAACTTCTGCAACTACTTCTGCTTTATGGATTTAAATTTTTGACATTTTTCATCTCAGATGGACTATTTTAGACTATTTATTTGAAGCTTAAAAACTTCATTAATATGGATGCCTGCCAGAAAATTCAATATCTCTCCATTGCCTCTATTGCAGAACTAATGCATCTCATCTGGTATGACTGAAATTAAATTAAGAACAAAAATAATTCTTTTTATTTTTTTACAGCATAAATAAAAATTCACATCTCAATTAAGGAAGCTAGAATCTTGAAAATAGTAACTTTCTGTAATAAAGTTAAGTACATGTGTATCCTGATATGGATTAGGAATTAAGTAAGATAGAACCCACCGAGAGGTCATCTAGAATTCTTGGCGAAACCACTTATTCTAGGATGGATAAAAATTAATGTAGATAGTGCCTTAAAATTTAACTGAGGTCATGAAGGTTATACAATAAATATTCTAAAATTTCGAAAACTGAATGAAAATATTTTGGTAATGTAAAATAGTAAAAATGATTTTTTATGAAAATGAATTTTTGAAAAAGTCATTTTTCTGTTGAAAATTTATTGATTTTTTATGACACATATTTAAATAATTTATATTGAGTATGACATATACAAATATAAATATATATATATATATCACAAATTAGTTAATAATTTCCACACATACAAATTTAAAACCTAGGTTATAATCGTTACATATATCAAGGATCATTTACACATCTGGTTGTGTAGTGAATATGTTATTGCAAATAAATATCATCAGGCAGGATATAACACAAGTAATCATGTGAGATTAAATTTATTTAAACAATATATATAGTAAGGTCTTGGGGAGTTAAATTATAATCTAAGCAGAGTGTTTCATTTTATTAATGTTATTGAATATAATTTTCAACCTTTAAAATCTCACAGTGTCACATTTATTCCATTTATTTTATTTTTTCACATGTTGAATTTAATTACATAACAAATTAAATTCACATAACACGTTCAAACACTATATGGTTCATATGTACAATATGACATCAGTATGTTGACTATAGTTAAAGAGGTCAATTTATTATCTACTCCATAATAATTATCACGACATAATAACAATATTTATACACCATTTATGATTTTAAAACAAACCATTTAGTCTGGTTATGAAAAACGAACAATGTAATAATAATTGATATGGTTGGTCATAAGTACATATGAGTAACATTTCCAATTTTCAACTATCATTATGGAAATAAATTGAGTTTTATTGTAAATTTATATAATGAAAATATTATAATAAATGAAAAAAATTTCGTTAAGTATAATTATTCATTTATAATCTATGAGATGTGGTGATAAAAAATGAATCAAATCAGTTCATATAGGTTATAGACCACGAGTATGCACAGATGATGCTATATTTTTCATTGAATTAAAATATAAGCATTGAAATGATTTGTTAAGATTACATAATGATAAATATTTCAAAAAAAATTATATATAGATATATATACATATATATTAAATCCAAAATTACAACTTGCCTTATGAGGAGGCAATGGAAATCAAATATTATTGGTTTGTGAAGCGGTAGTCTATAGTATGCATGAATAATAGTTTTGTAACCTATTTTATGGAATTGGATATGAATATATTGTATTACATTGACAAAAACATCTGATTATATGAGATATACTTCTATTATTATATTATCATGACTGAATATGGTTTGAATTACATTGATGACTATAAACATATGAAAAACACTCTATTATGAACAATACCCCTTATTTGCATAACAATTTTAGGAATTCACCAAAATCCTTTATGTGAGGATTTTATAACTAATACAGTGCCTATGGAATGAGTTATGGGAAGTACTGATGGTATTTCATTTGGATATTCCGCTCAAAATGGTTATTTAAGTGTTTATAAGAGAGGAGATGGGTTCCCATTAAAAAATGAGGTGAGGGAGATTTGTAATTTTATATGGTATTAAATTAATAGAAATAATTAACAATTAAGAGATTTATTGAAAATGATATTTTTTCCAGTTTGGATTTTTATTATTCAAATTCATATCATACAAAAAAAGAAAAAAAACATTACTTTTTTACCTTTAAAATTTTATTTTAACCTCATTTAACCATTATTGATAATTATTTTTTTATTAACGATTTCACTTTATCGAAGTATAATAATATCACAAAAATGTAAAAGATTTAAAAATATGGTAGATGGTTGATATTATAAACTACATTACACTTACTTTTCTAATTATAATATATTTTTTAACTTTAAATCAATTATTAAATTATTTTATATTATAATACTATATTAATATCGTTATTTACACTATTCATTTAATTAATATTAAAAACAATAATAAAATGTGGAAATTGAGTTATATATCATGGAAAAATACTATATCAATAATAATTAAAATATATATTTAGGCATAATAATATATTTAAATTACCCCTCCCACAAAATATTATTGATATTAATATCAAAAAATGACATCATTTAAGTATTATTAATGTCCATATCAATGACATATAGCTCCAAAATTATATAGTTTAGAATATTAAATGATAATTTTTTTAAAAATTATACTTTTTTATGTTATTATAGAACTTATCACATTTGTTTAGCCACCGGTAAACCTATTTCACCCTTAAACATGGTAACACAGTTTTACTATTTTTACTATAAATTGTGAATAGAACATAAGTTGAACTTATCACCTAATATTCAATATAATATTTAAAAATATTTACTCTATATAATAAAATTTTATTAGCAAAGTATCCATAATTTTGTTTTTAAATAAACAATTAAAATGTGTCTGAGAGAAGCCTCTCAACTATTGACTTTTTCAAGCATAACATGAAATTATATTTACTCTATGAATAGAAATAATTATTATATTCTTTTAAATTCAGATCAATATATAAAATATAATTTTTAAATATCATTTAATTTATTCTATATTAGGTATTATTTTATTTTATTAAAATAGAGAAACATTATGCACATAGATACTATTTTCAAAAATTTTTTTTAAGCCTAAAAATTAAATTACTTCAAAATCATGTACATATATGATTAAAATGTAATTAATAAAATAAAATATAAATTATTTATAAATCTGTTACATTTAATTCAAATTCAATAAATTATGAGACTATTAGAGTAACATATTAATTTTAATGAAATGTACTTTTTATAAAAAACTGTATTTTCCATTATTCCTGGAAAAGTCTCTCTTTTTGGAAAAATATGAATATTTCTCCAAAAGATTATTTTGAAATAATTATTTCCAAATTGATGTTCATTATGTATAATAAATTTCATAAAATTTTAAGAAATGGTTTATACAATTTGATACTATCAAATAATAAAAACATTTTTGATGGAAAATATATTTTTAATGAATATAAATACATTAGTACTATTTTTATCCATATTTAACAACATATTTAATTAATCTAAAATATTTTTATATAATTTTTAAAAATTATTTATTAATATTACTATTTCAAATTTGATAACAATTTTATAATTGACATATTTAAATATATTTGATGGGCCATTTAATCATGGTGATATGTGTTGTATACGCTATCGAAAATAATTTTATTCATTTAAAATCATGTTGTATAATATTCTCTGCACCTTCAATACATTTTATCCTCAAACATTTTTACGTTTCTTCGAAATAAATAATTTATTGTTTAAAAATTCCTTTAACAAAAATCCATATCATAAATTGGTTAAAAACTTCATCATAAAAGGAGGAAATCATAAATACAGAGGTCATCTAAAAGAACACAAAAATGTGCTTCAAAATTCCTTAACATTAATTAGATGTGAAAATATGAACATGGATGATAAAAATATCACCCATGTTCTTGTAGATAAAAATTGAAAAATTATTCAAGGAAATATTAATGACCAAAAATCCATAAGTCAATTATGAGTGAATTAACTATCTACTCATTGAAAATGATTATAATTGGATAATATTTTTGTTTAAATATTATTTTACTACAGTAGAGGAATTATTTTACCTTCAAGATAATGTACTTAAGGAAATATTCATAATTATTATATTTCTATTTCATAAGTTTAATTTCATCATTTGATTGTGCTTCGATCAATTTCAACTTCGTCTCTTACTTGATGAAATAAATATAAAATATGAACTTTTTTCAGAAAAGAACTCAAAAATTAAATTTCAATGGAATATAAGATATGTAAAATACTTATAAATACTTCCATATATCTATGAATATTTAAGAATCCAAAATTTTTAGCATAATCTATCTAATATAATATATCAATCTCTAAATATGAAAGAAAAAACACAAAAACATCATCTTTATCCATTCGATGTGTAAATACCCACAAAATTGTTTCCATGAAAAATTAAATACAAACTAGAAATTTATAATGTATAGTGGTAGGCACTAAGCCCTTGTTAACATTCAGAATTCGGTTCATTCTTCACAAACATTCTAAATATGATGGGTTTTCAATTAAAATGTGGGTAGTCCTTTTCCAAAAGCTACATTTATATACATAATATAACATTCCAAACAATATTATGGATATCCTTCAAATTACATTAGTTGTAAAATCTATTTTAACCACATTTTTTGTACGACTTGTTTATTATGAAATAAAAAAATTCTTAATTAAATATAGTTTCATTAATATCAATATCCATATTAAACCCAAATAGTATATAAAGAATTTAATTTTTTTAATAAAATATAAAATCATTATTCCTCAAATAAACATCTCACTAGAATATAATTTTTACCTAATGGTTAAATATACCAGAAGCATATATAGAAACACAATAAATGTGTCCATGGATATTCATTCATAGAAACCCCTAGAATGAGAATCATTATCTTTAAAATTTTATTCATCCATAAAATAATAAACAAATGATTTTACGTAAAAATCATAAACTATATTCATCCAAATCATAACCATATTTCCTCTGGAAAAATTATTTAAATTATTTCATAGGTATTTCTTCCTTTAACATTGTTTTCCTAAATCTAGTTCCCATAGTTTTCACATACAATTCTCTACTAGAATCCCTATAGATTTTGATTCCAGTAGCCCGGTGTAGGTGTCTAAATTATTGAATTAGAATAAGACATATTATATCACATGTTAGATGAATGAATATCTTAGTAGTATTTGTAAACTAGATATACTCTTAAATCAATCATTAGAGTTGAAAATATAAAATACAACATTGTTAATGTAAATTTTGAATATATGAAATCGTTCTAATATTCTTTCTTCATATCCTACAGAAAGGAAAAAAACTAAGGGTGATCATCTAGGATTTATAAGGGTTACCTACTATGGAATCTATTAGGAAATTAACAAGGTATAATCAATATGTAATCATAAATAACTAAATCACATTCAATTTATTCAACAAAAAGAGCATAAATAGTAATCTGGAATGAATATGTTATGAAAAAATTATTTCATATAGATAATAACATTTGGAAGAAGTAGATACTTGTATATCATAACTAATAAAATATTCACATGGACATAAATAAAATTATTATAAATTAAGAAAATACTTAATATTGGATGTCAGGATTTTAGAAAACCTGATATCAATAACATAATGATGTTACATCGAGAAATTTTAATTGATATTTTGGTATTTACTAACCACCAATTTAATTCATGAAAACTAATTTTTATCATATGAACTTTTGATGCATCATGGGTCCATAAAATTTTGGGGGCCATCAATCACAAAATATCCAATACAGTCTCTACATAACTAATGATCAATTTAATTCATTAATAATATGTCATATCAAAAAATATCTGTATTGAATTGAGAATATATATTATCATAAATTCCCTAATCAATAAAATAAATTCAAACATAAAACAACATATGGAAATATGTTATATGTATTTTAGAATAGTCATATCTATCATATAATGAATATTTTTATTTAATGTAAATTAAATTTCCAATGATCATAAGAAATTGAATGATTCTAGGGAAAGTTAATGACTAAAAAATTAATAATAAAGGTAAATTTCAATATTTTCCCAAATAAATAAGATCATAAACAACACAGATAACTAATAAAGTTGGTATCATTAAAAAATAACCAAAATATATTATATTATAAAAACAATTTATTATTGTTTTTGAATATAAATAGCATAACAATCATAAAAAATTATCTTAATAAAAATACACTTTTTACTTTTAAAATATAATTTTTAAAAATAAATATTTCTCCAATATTAGGAAAATGATTCTTTTTAAAATATCCATGTAAATAAGTATTTGAATCATCAATTATATTTCTAGTAATTACATGGGATTGATGTCACCATGGCCAAGTATGTGGGAACACCGATTCTTTTTTTATTTTGATAAAAAATTCTAATGGAATTTTCTATAGAAAGGGAAAAAGAATGTTACTTTTGATGAGTTTTGTAAAATGTAAAACTTTTCGAATATTTTATTTATAAAATCCATAGATTAAATTAAAATCATTTGTAAAATCATTTATAGAATACATGTATATGAAATAATAAACTGACTATAAAGAGAAATAGGGATGGATTTTATAATAACCATTATCTCTTCTATTTTATGTTCCAAATAATGATAAATTAAAAAATTAAATTAAATTGAAAAAATAGCTAAATTAGTGGAAAATAAATGGAGTTTATGTGAAAATTTTCAAATAATATCAATTAATGGAAATTCAACCATAAATAATCCTCATTATAATGGGATTTATTCATAAACTCATACCCATTAGATTAAAAAAATAAAAATCACCATAAATAAGATAAATTAAAATAAAAAATTATATACCATGAATATAATGATAATCCAGATATAAAAAAATGGAAGTATATCCACATCAAGAAAATAAGTTGTTTCAAAGTACCAAATATGTCTCAATGGATTTTAAATTGGGCTGCAATCCCATACAATAATCATATTTTTGAAGTGGAAATTAAATAATGAATTGAATATTATTAGGAAATGTAAAACAATATAAATATTTTTTTAAGTAAAAAAATAAAATATTAATTAGTTTCTTTTAAAATCTTATAATTTCATTTATAATTAATAATTATTATAACCTACTGAAAAAATTGTATATAAATCCACTTTAACGAGGATACATTGAATTAAAATATCCTTGGATGAAATAAATATGAATGAAACCTATGATTCCATGTTGTAAAAATTATTAATTCTATTAATTTTGAAATGGTAAATATATACACAATATATAATTATTTATGTTCATAATAATATAACATTCACGAATGAAGGAAAATGGAGACAAAATCCATTTCCTCCGGTCTTCTTTTTTACGTAAATCCACTATCTTAATGAATAATAAATTTGTCTTTATTATATATTTTCATAATAAGATTATTATTGTTTTAATGTCCTTTTATTCTATTTTTTAAAGTGTTATATTTAATTACATAATTAATAGGGAATAGGTAAAAAAATTGATGATATTCAGTTTATATGACCAAAAATAAAACGGTAGGTTGAATATGAAAAAAGTGGTCATTGTTAAATCATATACAGAATAATTATCATTAAATAATTATATTTATTTTCCATAGATTATAATTTTAAAAACTAAAAATGATAAATTGTTCTGAAAATAAAACTATTAAACCATCAATGAGATAATTGGTTTTATGAATGTGTGGGTAACATTTTAATTTTTCAATGAAAATTATCCAATAAAGGTTTGTTTTTTATATTTATATATTAATAATCATATAAAATATTAAATATTAATTCTTTAAATATACTTATATATATCATCAATGTGGCATGTGAATATAAAATTATTCACATTACTTCATGGTTGATGTAGTCACCATGTACGGACAAATAGTGTTTTCTTTTTACAGTTAATGTAAAGTTAAGAAAGTAAATAATATATTATATTTCAATAATTATATATATGTATTGAATATAATATACATATTTATAATCTAACATTACATATATATATATATATATAATAGGAGGTGATGGAAAACCAATCACATTGGTTTGTGAGATGGTAGTCCACCAAATACACAAATGACAATTTAATTTTCTATTTTCTAGATGAGGACATAGATAAATGTAATTAAATTAACATAAAAAAAATTATAAGATGGATACTAATTTTATTATATTATCATATTTGATTAATATTTTAATGATGTCGATGAATAAATAAAACAAAAATTCATAGATAACAACGATACCTCACATTTGAAATACCTCATTAGGATTACACAAAAATCATTCCCATGGGGGTTTTCTTATTAAAAGAGACGTGAAGACCTGGAAATTTAATTAATGAAGAAAGTTTGGAAGGTATTTAATGAAACAAATTGTTCATTAAATGTGGAGAGTATAGGATAAGGGTGCCCATTTTTAAATGAGGGGAGGGGTACTTTTAGAATTGTTTAATGTATAAATTCAATATTAATTATATATCATTGAATAATTGATCCGAATTGATATATATTGAATCTATGATGAGGATATATCTATATAATCTCATAAAAAAATTGGAAATTTTTATATTATGTTTTTTACCCATATAATTTTTAACCCCATTTTAGATTTTTTGACAATTGTCACTATATTGATGTTTTTACTCTTTATAGGTCAAGGAATTTCCAATAAATGGAAACATAATAAATAATAGAAACCATATAAAATTCACTTTTATTAATATATATTTTTTTAGAAATTGTAAATATTTTAATAAAACATTATTTTTTATAAAATACGATCAATAACAATTTTGACATTATTCAATTAATTAACTACAAAAAATTAAGATAATGAGGCATTTAAAATATATAGCTTTAAAAATTCAATAAAAAATTTATAATTTAAATTTTTTAGCATAATAATTTAATTATATATTATTAAATTTTTAATTTTTAAATTAATTGATTTTATTTTCATTTAATTATTTAATTACTCC